>LOEQ01006912.1:214771-230378 GCA_001685075.1 Bramus lutescens | reverse complement strand
TTCTTTCTCCCAGCATTCAGTTTAGTTTTCCCCACCTAGCTCTGTTCCTCTATAACTCTGGTATAGGCCCAAAGCAGTTCCTTTATTAACCAATGATATTCACAGCATACGGAGGGGAATCCCATATCACCTCCCTATTTTGTGTTTAAATTAAAAAAGGAAGGTTTTAACTGTGACACAGAAAATTACATATAAAAAGGTATTAAGCAAGAATTTACAGTTACAATATTTATATCTACTTTATCTTTTATCATAACTAAGGAAAACAAGTATAACTCTAAATTCTTCAACTCCACCAAAGACTCCAGAAGGATATAATATTACCTAAGCAAACAACTTCCAAAACTTTAGAATTGACAGAGACATCTTGCTGTTTTGGCAGTCAATGAAAGTTCTTCAGTAACATTGGGACATCCATCTTCAGCCTACTGGCCCACAGTATGTGGCAGACTTTTCCTTGAAGCAGGAAATTTCAAAGACAGTTCCACCTATCTGTGTCCTGCAGAATGTCTGGAAGACTCTTCATTAAGCAGGAACTCCGAAGGATGATCTCACCTTTAGGCAAGTTTAACAGTCATTTCTCTGTGGGTTCTGTATGTCCAGCTCATCAAGCAGTTCAGGCAAGAACAATTTCTTGCCTAAATGTCTAACCAACTCCACAAGGAGCCTCTTCGATGCCCATCTTCCTCTTGAAGTAGACTGGGCTGCCAGGAGCAGATGTATCTCACAGTCATGAAAAGTCCTAAGTTATTAAAACATTTTAAATGCCATATTTTGAAGGTCTTTAAAAGATTTGAAGATTATCTATCTAAGTAAAATATATCTCCATATATCTAGAAAACCTAACTAACATGACTACAAGCTTGACTATTATAGATGATTATCTATTAACATACATTTATTAATTATACATTACATTTTTAATGAGCTGAACAAACACAATACCTTAATCAAAAGCAGAAATATACATATAACAAAATTGATCTTAAATTTTTATCAATAAACCAAGATCCATACCAATGCAAATCTCTATAGCATATCCCCCATTTAATGTAAAGAAACATTTATAAACAGTATTTGGGAATATGGGCATAGTTCTGTCCAAACTTCTTCCTGCTGTTTATTTGGTGAAGTAATTTTTTGAGATGTGTTCAAGGCAACCTTTCAGGGGGTCTTGGTCCATTAAATCATATTAGTCTGGAAGCAATCCGCAGGTTCTCATCTCTTGTGGAAACAAAAGAAGAACCTCTTTTCCAAAGCAACATATCCTTAGATTCATATTTTGAAATCAACATACCTTTAAAATATATATGTTGGTTTAGCTTAGCTATCCCCAGAATCAAATGTCTCTCTGCAGTCAAAAAATTCAAAGAAAACACAATAATACACATAATCCAGACTCTGTCTATATTCCATTTTTATGTGACTTATTCTTTCTTTACTTCTTTTAATCTACGATTGTCTGTACTCTCTTTAAAGACTTTGTTTTATTTTTTAAACCATTTACTTCTTTTTAGTACTGTCTATATTCTTTTTCTTCTCTCTTCCAAGCCTATGTACATTTATCCAACACTATGACCCATTTAGAGGTATTTTCTATCTGAATTTGTCTGTATTGTGTATCTGTAATTCTTTACTGTCCANGAGTGCTTCTTAAAATGCTAAACACTTCTTAAAAACCTAAGCTGCAGCATTAGTAGGGTATATATACCACACTGCCTGCTTGCTCCGCACTGTCCAGCATGGTGGAGCTGCTCAGTGCCTCTGAGAGCCATGCACAGTGCTCCGTCTCTAGGCACACAGCTGTTCTATGTGACCAGGCAAGCCATAGCACGTTGCTCACAAACGCCATTCAAATGCTCAGTCTCCTGAAAGAGTCAGAGTTCGCACTGGTAGCACAGCCCAGAAAGTCAGCATTTCAAAATGGTACAACTTTTTTCTTTTAAGCTACTGCTGAGTCAGGAAAACCTCTCTTAAAGGAACTGTGACATACCACCAGCAAACAGCAAGAAGTTGTGTCAAACTCTGTGTTTTTCTAAGGTTTTTAAGTGGATTTACTTGGCCATGTTGTCAAGCCAATTTGTTGAAGGAGGCAGCTTGTTTGTTCCCAGCCACTTAGCCCCAAAATAATTACACAGAAACTGTATTAATTAAACCACTACTTGGCCCATTAGTTCTAGCTTCTCATTGGCATCTCTTACATATTAATTTAACCCATTTCTATTAATCTGTGTATCATCACGAGGCTGTGGCTTACTGACTAAAGTTCCAGCATCTGTCTCCAGTGGGGCTACATGGCTTCTCTCTACTCTGCCCTTCTTTCTCCCACGATTCAGTTTAGTTTTCCCTGCCTAGCTCTGTTCCCTGATAGCTCTGCTATAGGTCCAAAGCAGTTCCTTTATTAACCAATGATATCCATAACTTACAGAGGGAAAGCCCACATCAAATTAATCCATTTCTATTATTTTATATTTTACCATGAGGCATGTGACCTACCAGTAAGGTTCTGGCTGGCAGCTTGCATCTTTCTCCTTCAGCAGCAACATGGCATCTCTTTTACTCTGCCTTAATTCTCCCAGAATTCAGCTTTGTTCCCTACTTAGTGTCCCCAAGGGGATATTTTTTGCACACTGCAGACAAAGTTGACTATCTGGAGATTGTGGGGAAGTGAAAGTTACTTGCAAATAGAGGGCTAGACTGGGTCAACAGAGGTTAAACACGAGTAGTTCTTAAGTCAGCAAGTGCTCACTGTAGGAACCGTGAAATGAAACACAGAAAATATTCAACACTCCCATAAAATCTGTTTACATGTTTTCTGATTCAGACAAAGATAACCTAGGCTGGCTTTGAATTTACTATGCAGCAGGATTGGACCAGAGGGTCCTGCCTCCCCTTAAGATACCCAGAGGTGACAGGGATGTGCCTCAGAGTAGGGTGAAGTGATGTGGGATTTCCCTCTGTATGCTCTGGTTACCATTGATAAACTAGTAATCAGAAACTGCTTTGGGCCTGAGGAACAGAGCTAGGCAGGGAAAACTAAGCTGAATGCTGGGAGGAAAAAAAAGGCAGAGTCAGGGAGAAGCCATGTAGCCCCACTGGAAACAGACACCAGAACTTTCGCCGGTAAGCCACAGCCATGTGGCAATACACAGATTAATAGAAATAGGTTAAATTAATATGTAAGAGATGCCAATAAGAAGCTAGAGCTAATGGACCAGGCAGTGATTTAATTAATACAGTTTCTGTGTGATTATTTTGGGGCTAAACAGCCAGGACGAACAAGCGGAAAGCAGGCAGGAACCAAGAAGCAGCCTACCTCCAACAGTGAAGTTTCTTTTCCATTATAAGTTTGTTTATTGCAATTCCATGAATGTAGAAAGGAATGTATGCCCTGCATAGGAATGCTGCTGCATCATCTGTACAGACAAAGAAGTCAGTTTTGTTGGACAAGGCAGTGCAGTTTTTCTGTATTAAAATGTAAAGCCCAACTTCACCATTTTCTTGTAATTTATTACATTAATGAACAGTGTCTATTATTTTAATTATAGTCACACAACACAGAAAATGCATGTATTTCAGAAGAGGTGGTTTGAAGTCCATGCTTCCCAAGAGTAGACTTCAATGTCCCAAGTCAGTCTCCAGCTCACGAACACTTGGTTTGACTGTAAAGTGAGAAGCACAAAGAACAGGAGGAGGAGCCAGTGCTGTGCCATTCCCAGGACCCTGAGCGAGCCAGAGCTCTTCTCTTCCATCTTTCAGTGTTTATGACATAGCGAGAGTACTTGCAGAAACACTACCATAAGTGCTCTACAGGGACATCATGGAACCTGAATGCCACATTCAGTGACTGTTGAACAGAAACACCAGAGTACACTGAAGTACAGAGGAAGTTGTGAATGGAGAGCCATGCACACAGCCTGTCAGGTGTGCAGGGTTATGGTTCCTCTAGAGAGTCATTCAAGCCCCCTCCGATCACTGGAAGTCCCTAGACCCAGTCTGTCCTCACACCAACTCACATCTCTGTCCTGAAGAGTGTCCACACATCCAAATCACATGTTCTCTGGCAGAACAGGATGGATTGTTATTTTCTATTATTTTCCACTGCGCACTGTAGGATCAACAGTGCTGGGACAATGCAAAGCTCTGCCTAACCCCTTTACAGCATGGTTCTGCTTCCCTATGGAAGTGTTCCTATGAGGGTTCGGCTCACAGGGGCTAGATACCAAAGAATGAGTCGTCCTTAAATTCACAATCCATTCCAAGGACCATGGGATAAATATCACACACACCAATTTCCTCCATCAAACTTGGTCCCTGGAACCTAGCAATGTCTGTCAACTGGAAGCGAGACAAGAGTAATTGTATATGCAATGGTTAAAAACTACCTTCATTTGAAACTAAGCTGTTGTGTAAAACAACAATAAACAAACAAATGTACAGAAAACCTGGAATACAGCAGGACTTTACTCTTAGCCTAAGGCTGTTAACTAGGACCCTAAGTTCTGCAGGTCAGCAGTTGAGTCTTGAGAGCAATCTAAAGAGGAGACTGATATCAGAGCCTCTTGGCTCACTTCAAGAATTGCTCCCTCTTCCCCTTATTACATAAATGTTATGATAAACTATTAATCAGATATATATTCTGCATTTGTAATCTCTCCCAACTACTGCTTCCTCAGGAAAAACAAAAACCAACACCATAAAATGCCTTAGAGCAGAAAATCCCTAGGGTTGAGGCATCTGTGGTTTGTGTCTTTCGAAGCTCTGACTCCTGCCTTTCCCCTTTGTAACAGCTCTCACACTGGCAAAGGAGACTGTTGTTCTAAATAAAAGGTGATTTTTATTTGTTTCCTTTGTTAGGATCTTTTAATTCCTAGTTTTGTCGTCTTTCTCAGTGGCCTTGAGGTCTGTAGCAGACCTCATAAATTACAGAAAGGACATCTCCCCTTGCCTAAAGGTACTGGGAAATCAAGTCACAGCCCTGTGAGAACAACCCTGCTAATGAGCAAATGCTTCCACCACCAAACTGGAGTGGGAGCACCCAGGAGACCTGCAGGCAAGGACTTCAGCCAACCCACACTGCCCAGGCAATCCTAGTTCTTCCAAGCTTCTATATTCATGAACAAGCTTCCTGACTCCTGAAATAACAAGTCAGCTTCTTGTCTCAGAAGCACAAGTTGAATCTAGGTGCCCAGATACATCCTAACAAACCAGTCACTCCCACCACCATCCCCAAGGCCCTCTCCTCAGCCCTGACCTGCTGTGGAATATTAATTTTGTGAGGGTCAAATTTGAACTAAACTAATACTTAAACTTAAGCCCTCTCCATGATCTCAAGTTCCCCCCTGAATGTGACTGATGAGGGTATATATGATCGATGACAGCCACTAGCCACAGGGCTAAGGACAGCTACTAACCATGTGCCGCCACCACACCCGATGCATGTTTAACTACTTTACTCTTCAATTCTGTACTTCCCCTTCACCTACCCCAAGACCTTCTGACAAGGCTGCGACCCACTTGTGATTTTCCCGCGTTTTCCCCTTTTATAAACCTTATCCTGTAAACGCAAAACGCAGAGCTTAGTCTGAGAACTGAGTTTCTGCCCAGATCCGGGTCTATTTCCTTCTATTTCCCTTTTGTGTTTGCATCAGATACCGGCTCTGTGGTGGTCTTGTTTGGGGGTGTCGGCGACATGGACACAGCAATTCAAGCTGTATTACACTTGTTTATGCTGTGAAATATTTGTTTCATGCAAAGACGTGTTACATTGATTAAGTAAAATTAACCTGCGGTCAGGAGGCTGAGTCAGCTACTAACTGACAGGAAGTGGTCAGGAAGAACCATGTGGAGCTAAGGGTTTTTAAGTGGGGCAGAACAGAAGGGCGGCTGGTTTGGGGGGAGACACCAGGTAGGAGAGTAGGTTTCCTATTTGCTATATTCAGCCTCTCTGAGTGAGAAGAATTTCACCTCAACCTTTGAATCCTGAATTCTACAAGATAGAGGTCTAGATAAAGTTCGCTTTAGCCGCAGTGATAGAGCCAGTGCCTGAGAATATAGGTCTTTTGCCTGGCTACCTCCACTGCAGTCTTCCGACCCTGCACAGTCCCTCAGGGTGCGCTAAACCCTGAACCAATCTCTACATCAGAGATCCAGCTGGAGAGTGGAGAAGGACCAAACTCTTGCCCAGCTTTGGGAAAGATCAGCACGCACGTGACAATGAAAAGTCAACTGTGTTTCCCAGAGTACCCGCCTGTGGCGTCACCTCGACTAGGACTACATTTCCCACAAGTCTGTGCGATGGATTTACCGGAAGTCAGGTAGCGTGTATTGTTCCTGGGTTTCCTCTGCATTGTAGTGTCTGGCAGTTAGGAAACATGGAGAAACGAACTGTATCGAGATATAATGAGTCGCATTTCTATGTAACATGCGGCTGTGGTCAGCTCCCGTGGCCCAGTTTAAAGAGTAGGGGGCGTTTTGAAGGTAAAGGTCACTATTACTTCATTTAAGTGGAATTTACGGCCACTTCAGGAATGGCCTCAATCCCAGCTATTTAGCAGAAAGCTAGTTTACAGAAATCAGAACAAGTCATCTCTCACCAGTTTTACACTCTGGGGAGGGGGTAAGTCAGAATTGCCAAGCTTATTTTTTAGGAATTTAGAGTGGTTGCCTAGCACCAAGTGGAATTTTCCTTAGCCATCACAGAGGATGGAGCGCAAAAGCTTATGGACTAGCAACAGGGAGTCAAGGTGCTTTTAAAATTCCACATTCACAGCTTGTGATGGTGGCCCAGGGGATGCGTAGGTTCAGTAGGACATTCAAATTCTACAGCATCACATGTATGACATTTGAGGTCAATAAAACGTCTATACTACAAAGAACTGGGCAGACTCAAATCCCCATCCCTATGGCATGAAACAAAATAGGCCTTGTCTTAGGTTAGCTGTTCCCCTTTCAAACAGGGTTTGCTCAGTGGACACTCTTTGGATTCTGACATGTGAGCATAGTTGGGTTCCAACGCAGCTTACCTGTCTGTTACCTGCACTGTGACCACATAGGGACTGGAAGGACACTGAGCATTCCACGAATGGCCTAGTGAAACAGTTCTCTGTAACAGTGTTCCAAAGCTCCGTGAAGACGTGTTGTATCACAAAGGCCTACAAAACCGATACCATGTGGGCCTTGCTGTCAAGTTCTGCTTCCAACTTGGGATGGTGCCAGGCCCATGAGCATTTTTCTCTGAGGACTGGTCCTGGGGAAACACTTTCCTAGAAGAGTAGCTTTGAGCGTGGAACTCATTCAAACCAATTTTCAATTTTGTTTTCGCAAATGGATTTACACTTCCATAAAGACTTTCAAGCATGTGGTCTTGGCCCATGGCACCTTTCCTGCTGTCAGCACAGCACCAGGATTCTCTGACTGGAACTGAGCTTTCTACAGCTACAGCAGATTTCATACTTGTTTTAAACCTTAAACCCGGGGGCTGGAGAGATGGCTCAGCGATTAAGAGCACTTCCTGCTCTTCCAAAAGTTCCTGAGTTCAATTCCCAGAAACTACATGGTGGCTCACAACCATCTGCTATGAGATCTGGTGCCCTCTCCTGGCCTGCAGACACACACACAGGCAGAATAGAGAATACACAATAAATAAATGAATAAATCTTTAAAGTCATTGTTGCATCAAATGAGAATGTCCCCAGTTGGTGAAAACTATTTGGCAAGGGTTAAGAAGTGTGACCTTTTTGCCAGCGATGTCATTTAGGGGTGGGTTTTGAAGATATTCTAAGATCCCATTTTATTTCTGGCTAGCTTTCTCTGTCTCCTACTTGTGGATCAATGTGTAAGCTCTCGGCTGTTATTCCAGTACCAGATATAGCTTAGTAGCTGACCTCAAACTTTACTGCAGAGCTATAATGAAGACTGAATGAGATTCACAAATAAAACAAATGTATACACTAATGCAATGTGAAATAAGATCCAAGGGTAAATGCTAATACACTATAAAGATTTGTCACTAGAACTGGTGTAATAAAAATGATTGGCCAGTAGCTAGGCAGGAAATACAAGCGGGGTGATCAAATTAAGGATGATAGGAAGGAGAAGGGTAGAGGCTGAGTGGTTACCAGCCAGATGCAGAGGTAGCAGGAGATGAAGGTGCAATGCTAATAAAGGAACTGTCACACGGCAGAGCATAAATAAGTAATATGGGTTAACTTAAAATGTAAGAGCTGGTAGGTAATAAGCCTGAACTGTCAGCCAAACATTTGCAATTAATATAAACCTCTGAGTGTTTGAGAGCGGCTGCTGGACAAATTTGTGCCAACATACGGCTTCCAAGTGTTTGGCACCAACTGCCACATAAAACATGTGAAAATTAAAAAGAGAATTCAAAAGACACAAAAGAACAGTGTTAAGCACAGCTTCTTGATGATGGTCTTTCCGTGGGTGGGCCGTTTGGTGGCAGCAAGCAGAGGCATGGCTCCGTGAAGACGTAGATTCCTAGTTTATGCTGGAGGCACAGTTAGCTCTCTTGTGAGTTCTGCTACCACTTAAGTGGAGTTTATGAACAGCAGGTGGCAGGCTACTCAGTGATGGCATAAACCTAGAAACTCCCCTGAGTTGGGGCAGTAAATGTGGCTCCTGCCAGTAACTCTACCATGAAGCTAAGCTCTCACAGGCCAAGAAACTGTTCAGAGCCAGCTGCCAAAGCTACTGCTTTGGTCTTAGCTACACCACTTGACAATTTAAACACTCAGGTGTTCAAAAAAGATAGACATAGGCAGTAAAGATGGATTCAGACAAAAAAAAACCCTCTACATGGTTTACAGTGTGTTTAAAATTATACATAGGCTCGGGATTGAAAAGAGACGGTATGGACAGTGATAAAAATACATATATAGTTTTACAACAATAAAGTCCTAAAAAGGGAGTAAAGTAATATAAAAAAATAAAGATGGAAAATACACAGAGAATCTGGATACTGCATGTTATTGTGTTGTTTTGGAATTGTTTGATGGCAGAGGATGCAATAGGTGCAAAGAAATATTTGATCAAAAATGTTGCTGCATTAATCCAACCTATATGTTTTAAAATTTTATTGACTTCAAAATTTAACTCAAGCAGGGCAGTGGTGGCACACACCTTTAATCCCAGCACTTTGGAGGCAGAGGCAGGTGGATCTCTGTGAGTTCAAGGCCAGCCTGGTCTACAAAGCTAGTTCCAGGACACAGCTGTAACAGCCATAGCTGTTACACTGAGAAACCCTGTCTCAAAAAAGAAAAAAAAATTAAATAAAAAGATATGTTTCTTTGGGAAAGAGGTTCTGCTTTTATTTCCACAACAAAATGGGAAGCTGTGGATTCATTTCAGGTTAAAGAAAATCAGGTTTGATCAAGGAAGATGCTCTGAAACCCTGACTACAGTCATAAAGAAATAAACCTGGAAGATCTACAAGGCATATGATGTACATTTTATCTGCTCAAACACATAACAGAAAATCATCTTTGGCTGACTTGTGTACAATGCAGTCTATTTAGATGCAAATATGTATGTTACCTTTAAAATTTTATGTATTTTCAGAATAAGCAGAGTGAATACTAATTAAAATGGAGGGTCCAGGTGATTCAGCATTTCAAAATGCCTCTGTTACAGTCCCCTCATAATTCTATATCCAGAGCAGCTTCAAGGTTGCTGTCTGAGATGATATAGCTTCACAGATTACACCAGTCAGGACTTGACTATAATTCTAAATTTTCTCATGTTGCCCAAATATGATTAGTGCCCCCAATCAACAGGAAGTAGGCTAGAGAACTGCATCCACATCCTTCCCCAAAAGAATTATAGACATTTGTCTTTGTTTAGGGAGTTGGTTACAAAATGTTATATTCTCATACTAGAAAAAAAGCTAAATGGAATTTTAAATTCAAAGATCTCTTTCTAAAAGAAGGGGGATATGATATAAAAATGATTGGAAAAAGGATAGATTACTGAAACTACTTTAGTCCAAAAAACTATTAATCTTACATATTGGTATGGATTTTGGCTTACTGATACAAATTTAAAGTTAATTTTGTTATACTGTGTATACATTGAAGATATTATGTTTATGTAGTTCATTTTAAAATGTATAATTAAGAAATACAGATTAATAGACAACTGTAATAGTCAAACTTTTAGCCATGTTACATGCTTTCAAGGTCATACACAGATATATTTAGATTGATAAATATTCTTCAAATACCTCAAAGACCTACAGAATATGGAATTTAATATGTTTAATAATCTAAAGCTTTTCATGACAGTGAGACATGTCTGCTCCTGGCAGCACCAATCTGCTTCAGAAAAGATGATAGCCACCAAAAAAACTCCATATGGTGTTTGTTTTTGTTATGGCAATAGCTATCCATGTGGTCAAAGAAATTACCCTTGCCTCAACTGCTAACAGTACACTGAGCAAACAGGAAACAAATAAACACAAATGTTGAACATTGCCAAGACAAGTTAGGACAGCCCTTCATAATTACCTGCTTCACAGGATAGTCTGTCAGATATGCTAAACCTATAGGTCAAGGACAGATGCCCCAACATTAGAGAAACTTTGGGTGACTGTTCAGGAAGCCTGATGTCCCTGTCATTAGATAACATTTTACTCTTCTGAGGTCTTTGATGAAGTTGAAGACTAGATAGTCACAGTCTTCTTTAGTATTGATAAAAAATAAATTAGGTAGAAAACTCACCAAGAGAAGATAGATAATAGAGCATTTTCTTTAATTTTTCAAATACAAATAGACTGGCTATTGCATCTGTAATTCTTACTTGATAACTGCTTATGTTGTATATAATCTTACTATGATAAAGTCAAAACCTTCCTTTTAAATTAGACAAAAAGGAGGAAATGCTGTGAAACAATCCTCTTGTACACTGTAAAGATTTGTCACTCGAATTGTTATAAGAAAATGCCGATTGGCCAGTAGCCAGGCAGGAAATATGGGGGGGGCTACCAAACTAAGGATGATGGGAAAGGGAAGGGAGGAGTCAGAGGGTCACCAGCCAGACACATAGGGAACAGGAGACAAATGTACCATGCTAATAAAGGTAGTTCCACGTGTCAGAGTATAAATATGGAAAAAGGGTTAACTGAAAATGTAGGAGCTAGTAAGTAATAGGCCTGAGCTATAGGCCTAGCATTTATAATCAGAATAAGCCCCTAAGGGATTATTTTAGAGAGGTTGTGGGAGAGAAAACCCTGCTTACAATTATATCTATGTATAAGTTATAAGACATTGCTATACTATTGATATTGGAGTAGTTCATTTGCTATTATGAGGTATGTATAATAAAAATGGATGCACCTAGTGTCATTTTATGTAGAAGGCTTCTCTATATGAGTGAATATGAATTCACTCATGGGTCCTAAGGATTTAAGACTCTGTCACTATTTAATTTGTAGGGTTTCCTAGACAAAATATATTTTTTGATGTTAAGGTATGAAGAGTAGAATAAATTGCTTCTCTTATCAATTAAGTATGTTAGTTTCATTCACAATTAAATTTCTCATGTTGAGTTTGCAACAATTGTTCAACATGTAGCTACTGTCTTTGCTCTTATAAAGTTCATCTACAGCTTAAAATTTTGGGTGTTAAATAAGGGAAACAAAGTTCTTTGTAATATTCTTTGTATCAATGGGACTTTTCTGTAGTATGAAAGCTCTGCTGTCTAGAGGAGGCAGAACCCATCTAAAGGCTTTGTGACACTGTATCTAATACAGAATATTGTGGAAAGAGGTATGAAGAAGAGCCAAATCCCTCCTTGTGTCCTTTGCTGTCATCCATTACCTTGTTGGAGTCATGAAAGGTAGGGCCAAAAACAACTTTGGGGAGGAAAATTTTTATTTCAACCTAAGGGTCAGTGTTCCTCTTCCAGGGACAGGAAGGGAAATAGAAACCATGCTTCCTAATATGTTTTTTAGCCTCCTGCTCATGCACAATTCTTATGGGACCCATAACACTTCCCCAGGGCGGTGCTGCGTGTCCCGGGTAGACTCTCCTACACCACTTACCAATCAACATGCCCATAAGGCACTTTGATCCAAAAAAAGCACCCACTTAGATAATACTGGGCTAGGTGAAGTTGACAGCTGAAGCTAAGGAGGACATTTGCGTTTGCAGGGTTTCTCACCTGTATCAATGCTTAGGTATTACTGAAGACTGAAGTACTGTTCAAGCCTTAGGGACTGTGATTGTACATGTAGAGTGTCTCTGCAGTATGAAGTATCTGCAGATATTTAGAGTGTGAAGAACACATAGAGAACTTGCCACACTTATTGCTTTTGTAGACTTTCTCATCAGAATGAACTCTAGCCATGAAGAATAGCTAAGCCCTGGTCCTCTTCTGCACAAGTAGAGTTTCTCACAGGTGAGAATTACTGAGGTTGAATCAGGACTGACCAATAACTCAAACCTTCACCACATCCTTCACATTATAGCTTTGGTGAAGATTCTTGTGCTACTTAAGATATAAAGAAACACTAAAAGCTTGTCACTCCCTTCAGAATTGGGCTTTTTCTCTCCAGATTGAACTTTATTGTTGGTAGAAAGTATTGACTGAGTGGTAAAGCACCCATCATTCTTCACATGTGCCTGACTTCTCTACTCAATGGATTCATTTGGCTTGGATAAGGTATGAGTATTTAGCAAGATTTTATCCCATTGCACATACTTGTCAAATTTCTATTAAGAATGAGTCCCTTGATGTCTTCTAAGGGAGGAAGATCGGAAAAAACTCTTGTCACACTTTTCACATTTATAGGGTTTCTCTCCAGTATGAACAATCTGGTGCTGATTGAGGCTATCAAGTCTAGAAAAAATTTTTCCACATTGTTCACATACGTGTGGTTTCTCTCCAGTATGAACTCTCTGGTGTTCAGTAAGGGCTGAGTAATTTGGAAAGGCATAGTGACATTCCCCACACTTATAAGTATGAATTTTTTTGTGTTTTTTAAGGTCTAATGTAGAGTAAAACATTTTACCACATATTTCACATTTGTAAGACTTCTCCCCTGAATGACGCAATTTGTGCCAAGGAAGGTATGAGAGAGTAGAGAATGTTTTCCCACATTCTTCACACTTGTATGGTTTCTCTCCAGAGTGAAATCGTTGGTGATCCTGAAGGTGTACAAAAGAATAAAACCGTTTGCCACATTCTTCACACTTGTAGAAATTCTCTTCAGAGTGAATTCTTTGATGACGCTTAAGGAATGCAGAAGAGTAAAATGCCTTGTCACAGTCTGTACACTTATAGGGCTTCTTCCCAGTGTGAATTCTTTGATGCCGCTTAAGCAATGAAGGATAGTGAAAGGCTTTGCCACATTCTGTACACTTGTAGGGCTTTTCTGCAGAATGAATTATTTGATGTTTCTTAAGCAACGAAGGACAGTAAAATAATTTCCCACATTCTTCACACTTGTAGGATTTCTCTGCAGAATGAATTCTTTGGTGTACCTTAAGCAATGAAGGGTAGGAAAACACTTTGTCACATTCTTTACACTTGTAGGGTTTTTCTCCAGTATGATTTTTCCGGTGTCTATAACGTGTTGAGTGAGTACTAAAGGCCTTGCCACATTCTTCACACTTGTAAGGTTTTTCTCCAGTGTGAATTCTCTGGTGTACAGAAAGTTTTGTATGAGTATTAAAGGCCTTACCACATTCTTCACATTTGTAGGGTTTTTCTCCAGTGTGAATTTTCTGGTGTATAGAAAGTCTTGAGCGAATACGAAATGCTTTACCACATTCTTCACATTTGTAGGGGTTCTCCCCTATATCAACTGTCTGGTGTTGAATAAGCAGTGAATTACAATAAAAGGCCTTGTTGTAATCTTTACATTTATTGACTGTTTTTCCTGTTGATCAAAAGTTGAGACATGAACAAAAGTTTTGTAGATTCTTTATATTCATAATGTTTATCTTTAAAATGGAGACAATTACCCATACTTACATTCTTATGGATAAATCAGAAATAACACTATATTTTTACATTTATGTTCACTGAGAATAACTCAGAATATATAGTAGATGGAAAAAATCTAAACTTCTACTCATGTAAAAGCCTCATCAAATTGAATATAGAAATAATGTTATGCCACACAGTGGTAGAGCACACCTTTAATTCCAGCAATGGGGAGGCAGAGACAGGTGGATATCTATGAGATCAAAGTCAGCCTAGTCTATATAGTGAGATCCAGGACAGCCAGAATTTCAGAGAAACCCTGTCTCAAAAAACCAGAAAGAAGAGGAAGAAGAAGAGGAAGAGGAGGAGGAGAATGGTACTCTATTCAAAGTTAAGTAGTTAATTAAGTAGTAATTATCTATGATAAAGGAATCTCTTAAAGGCATTACACAAAGAGAAATAAATACCTTAAACATAGGTATTATATGTAGACATACATGACATTATCAACTGGGAAAGGGGGAGATTAATGGTAACTGTCTGAGATTGGAGCCTTATAAAAATACCATTTTTATCCTAAGTATGAAGTTAAGAATTTTTATGCATGAATGGAAGTGTGCATAACAAGTATGTCTACAAAATCTTAAGTAATACACCTCACAAATTTCAGACAGCAGCAGTTTATGTTCTATTTGAATGACAAACATCTCAACATCAAAATTATGAAAAACATAGGTTCACCTATGAATAACAACTTCTGTAAAAGACAATATTTTGTCAATGAAAAGGTGTTAAAATTATCCAAGTTTCTAAGAATTATTAATTTACAAGATGAAACAACTTAGCACTGAAAAGAGACAATGTTCAATTTGTGAAAGCACGAGACTTGTGTTTACAGATGAAGCGGAAATACACAGTTCTCATGGTCACATAACTAGAGCTCAAAGATACTGTTATCTTACACCATTCTGAAATGTTTATAATTGGACAATCCACCCACAAAATTATATAGATTACATATAGACAGTTGACTATAGGTTATCCATTGCCAAGAAACAGCACACAATCAAAATGCAAAATTATGAAAAAGGAATCTTGAATTCTCAATAATTTGAAAACGAATTGATTGATTAGCTATTAAAATTCTTCTAATTTTAGACAGTTTTTAATCTATGACTATATGTCCGCAAAGAGTATGCATTCTAAATCCTTAGTGAGCATATGATAAAAATTAGAATACCTTTTAGTCATTCATAAAGAACTCTGATGAGGTGATTTTGACACACATGATTATAAGTGATATGAAATATATTTGTCTGAAGTTACTGTCCTACAATGACTTCACACATAGGTCTTAGAAATGTTTGCAAATTTTCAGAGCTTAGAAAATAGTGCAAAGTTATAATGTACACTAAAAAATGAGCTTTGGAAATTAAAATAAATAAACAAACCAGCTCACCATTGGGGAACTACCAAGTTTAAGAGACTTAACCATCATAAACATCTGGGAGATGTCCTTTGACAACAAAACCAATGAGAAACCTAAAGAATTATGATGTAGGAGGGTTATCTGTCTATATGTTACTTTCATTGGTTAATAAAGAAACTGCCTTGGCCTTTTGATAGGCCAGCCCTTAGGTGGGTGGAGTAGATAGAACAGAATTCT
>LOEQ01006912.1:195615-206574 GCA_001685075.1 Bramus lutescens | reverse complement strand
CCGGCTTGCAAGAGAGCCTCGGGGAGTGAGGCTGGCGCTTACTTCCAGACCCACACACGAGCTAGGTGAATGTGAGTGGAGCCTTTGACAGAAATATTAGGTTTATAGGTCATTTCTGGTCCATGTGTTCTGATTTTAATCTTCGTACATCCTGGAAAAAAAAATCACGCTGACTCAGTTTTACTTTTAAACAACGAAACGAGACGTTAATGCTGAAATGCGAACTTCTTCTTCCTTCTCTTTTGATTTTGTTTATTTTTTCGAGACAAGGTTTCTCTGTGTAGTCCTTGCTGCCCTGGAACTTGCTCTGTAAACCAGACTGGTCTCCAGTTCTATATCTAAACGAAAAGGAGAAAAACAGATGAGCTATCTTACGGTAAAGCCCTTGTGTATATGGAGGCTTCCGTGAATGTAAAGCTATCAGAAATATCTTCACGGGAACATTCTTTCTTAGCATGGCGAGCCTTCCCATTGTGTGTGTGTGTGCTATGTAGAACCATCACCGAGAAGGTACTCATTCTGGCTGTCCACCTTCTGGCCTATTTCTGTGGTTATGCCTTTCTTGGTTCCAAACCATCTGCCTATGCTTCCCATGCTGATAATGGTCTCTGTCTCAGATTGGATTACATGTTTTTTTTTTTAAGCATGTGCAGCTTGTGAGCATTCTAATTCAAAGAAATAAAAGGCTTCGTATTCAGAAGAGCCATCGTACTTGCTGTTCTGCAGAGGACATTAAGTGGTAATTAGCCAATATATGTAGTCACTCACCATTTGTTGTTACCTTTTTATCCTGCAAACTATCAGAGCATAAATATACTGGCTCAGATCAATCCATGCAGAGGACGGCATATTCCTTCCTGTTCATTTCCTTAGTCTCTGGATTTTTTTCCCTCTCTAAAAAGCAGATCTTAAAGAGGTTAAAGGATCAATATTCGTTATATACATCCAGAGTAGAAAAGACTTAATTCCTATTTACCTCATAGGGACTCAAATCTATCATGTATAGGAAGCTAGATGAAGACTTTTTCTAGAATTACTTAGTACTCTAGTGACCATTAATATCATGACAAAAGTGTAATATATATACACACATGTATATTGATCTTATGAACTTTGAGATGATATTTATACCTTAAGAAAATTTGTCAAAAACTCAAAAACACAAGATTGTAAGATTAGTGTCAATAAAACAGTGCCTAAATTTTGGAGGTTTTTTTTTTTTGTGGTTCTTCTGAATGGGACAGAGATTTTGGATTTTACTTTAATAAGCATGCTTGATTTAACAGGAGGAGAGAAGCACACTCCAACTCTAAAGTCAGCTTTAATTTATAATTAGACTGAAACCACAAAAAGATCATTTTCATTACGTGTCTGTAGAGAACAGCAGAAACAAATATTTGGGAAGATTTATGAAATTTTATCCTGTTATACATATGCTATTACAATAGGACAATTTACTCTTTTTAGTTGGGCACATTACCTTTGGATGATTCATCCTTTTTCTTCAAATGTCTCAGTTGTTCAGTGGTGTTTAGATTCCTTAAGTGGAGGCTTTCATTCTCCTGAAAAGGCAGAAATTAAAACACTTCCCCAACCTTAATTTTGGGAAGGTTCCCTTAAGATAAGTTATATCTGATCAATTGAAACACATTTGTTAGTTTATAAGGTTAGTTTAGACTGAATGGTCATGCTGTTTGATGAACTATCATCTCTTCTAATTAAAAGGTGTTTCTTTTCAAATCAAATCTTTATCAATTTTGATGGTATCCATAGCTTTTCTTCTCCTGTGGAAACAAAAACCCCGTCCCCAATGTAACAAATGTCCTGGTTTCCGTTCTGAGGTCAACACATCTTTAAAATATACAGGCTTATTAAATTCTATAGTTTTATTTTAGTATCCAATGTCTCTCTGCATCTTTTGTTCCTTTCTCATTAGCAAATTCAATAAGCATTATATAATTTATTTCTGGGGGTCCGTTTTACCCCTTTCTGTTTAGTATATCCTTTAGAGTTCAATTTGATCTTTCTTTAACTTTCTGTCCTGTAGGATTGTGTGGTATCTGTAATATGCTTTATATTGTAAAAAGCAAAAAAACTGTTTCATTTTACTAGAGACACATGCTGGAGTATTGTTGGTCTTAATTTATTCAGGTATTCTCATGATGGCCATAACTTCTAATAAATGAGTGATTACTGAATCGGCCTTTTCTGAGCACAAGGCAGTTGCCCATTGCAAACCTGAATAAGTGTCAAAGGTGTAGTGTACATATTTTAATTTTCCAAAAAATGGAACACATCCATTTGCCATATTTCATTCCTATTAGTACCCTTTGGGTTACTTCCTGCATGTAGTGGAGTTTGCTTGTATAAAGAACAAGTAGGACATTTCCTTATAATTTCTGTGGTATAAGGCCAAGTAATAAAAAAATGATTTTTAAAACTTTTGCTACTGACATGTTTTTTTATAAAATTCTGAAGCATCATGTTTCCTATCAATAGTTGATCAGTTTCTTCATTACCTTGTGCTAGAGGGCCTTGTAGATCCATATATGATCAGATTTGTTATATATATGGAGTAATTCCTATTCCTGATTATTTCTTGTAACTGAATAAATAATAAAGTCAATTCTGAATCATCTGGTATAAATTCAGCAGTTTCAATATGCAAAACAACTTTCTGAATATTGTGAATCAGTAGCTATGTTGGGTTGGTCCATAAAATCCACTAATACCATGAGAATATCATACATCTCTGACTTTTGGACAGAACTAAAAGGGCTTTGAGCCACTCTACTTAAATGTTCTGATGTGTAACCTGTCTTTCCTGATTTATTTGCATCAGTATAGAATGTAGAGACTCCAGATATTGGTATTATGCGTACAAGGAAGGATTCAGCTAGTTCTCTTAATGATTTGAATACTCTTGCTTTTGTGATATTTGTTGTTAATTTCTCCCAAAAAATGACAACAAGCTCTTTGCCAAGGTTCACTTTCTGCCCATAATTTGTATATTTCATCATTAGTAAAAGGTTACTTAATTTCTGCCAGATCTATTGCTGCTAATTGATGAAGACTGAATTTTCCTTTTAGAATGAACTGAGAGACTTTTTCTACATAAGCTTTGAATTTCTTACTCTGTTTATGTGGTAAGAAGATTCATTCTATGATAATATCTTACCTCTGCATTAATATTCCTGTAGGAGAATGCTTAGAGGGTAAAAAACCAAAATACAATCAACTTTGGATCCAAATGATCTATAAGTGCATCCTGTAGTTTCTTTTCCACCAAAAACAATTCCCTCTCATCTTCAGCTCATAATTCTCTTGAACTATTTAAAGTCTTTTCACTGTCAAACAAATTATTCAGTTAATCAGGTTTTACCTCAATAGTGGGCCACAAATAGGAAATGTCTCCTAGCACTCTTTGAAAGTCATTAAGGGTCTGAAACTGATCTCTCCTAATTTGTGCCTTTTGGGGTCTAAGATTTTGTAGACCTATTTTATATCCTAAATAATTAATAGATTTTTTTCAGGTGCAATTTGTAATCTCCAACAAGGCAAAATTTTCTTTACTTCTTCAACCATTCTAAAGTATATACAATTGAATCAGCTAGGAAAATGTCATCCATGTAATGGTAAACTATAGATTTAGGAAATTGCTTATGTTTCATTTCCAATGGCTGATTTACAAAATATTGACACATGGTGGGGCTATTTAATAACATTCCCTGTGGTAGAAGCTTTAATTGGTATCTCTTAACAGGCTGAGAATTATTATAAGTAGGCTTGTGAAGGCAAGTTTTTCTGTCTTTTTCTTGTGAAGGTATAGTAAAGAAACAATCTTTTAAATAAATAACTATAAGAGACCATCCTTTATGCAATAGAGAAGGCAAAGAAATTCCAAACTCTAGAGAGCCCATTGGTTGAATCACCTTATTAACAGCTCTTTGATCTGTAACCATTCCCCATTTTCCAGATTTCTTTTTAACAACAAATAAATGATAATTCCAAGAGCTGGTTGATTCTTCAATATGCTGAGCATTTAACTGCTCCTCTACCAGCTGTTTCTAAAGCCCATAGTTTCTCTATTGTTAAAGACACTGCACAGCCCAGATAGATTTGTCTGTAATCATTTATAGGTAGGGATGTTAGTGCCTTTGAAAGATCAGCAAATGTTGTGCCCTATTCTTGAACAACCCTGAATGATCAGTGACTGTTTTTTATAACACCTTCTAATATTTTTCCCCAGAAACATACATTAATTTATGATATGTTTCTAAGATTGGGGAAATGTTAATCTGAGTATTCCATTGCTGTAATAAATCACATCCCTACAAATTCATTACTATGTTTGTCACATATGGCTTTAATTTTCCTCTCTGTCCCTCTGTCCCTATACATTTGACCCATTTCGCACTGTTTTACCTGAGATAACGTTCCAGTCTTTAAAAGGTGAACATTTACCTCTTGAAGAGGCCAATTTGGATGCTAAGGTTCTGGTGCAATTATTGTTACATCCACACCTATGTCCACCAGATCCTCAATGACAGTGTCATTTATTTGTATTTTTAATTTTGGTCTTTGTTCATTTATAGAAGTTTGCCAAAATATATTCTTCATAGTTTCTCCTGAATTTTTTGTTCTCTCTTCTATAGCTGTTCTATTATGCAGAGCAGTATTTTTTTTTTAACAAAAGGCATTAGGTTCTTTAATTGCTCTGGAAAAAAGTTTCCTCCAGGATGCCAGGAAATGACTGAACCAAATTTGGCATGGTGACTTGCAGAATCCCCTTAAGGCATTTCCTGGTGGCAAAAGGTTACCATGATTGTCCCTTGTTGATCTACATACATTAGTCCAATGTCTGCCCTTGGCATGTCTTCTGCATAATCCAGAAGGGAGGGGCACTCTGTTTGAATTATGCTTAGAAAAAAACATTGCTACTAAAAATGCACTGTTTACAATCCCTTTTTAGGTGACCATGTTTACCCAATTGAAACACTTGACATTTTGATTTTTCTTCAAACCTCTGAAAATCACCCTTTCTATCTAAGCATCATCATGGTCATGAGATTCAATATTGATTGTATCTCTGATCCATTCCTCCAAGAGTGCTGATCTTGCCTTTAATGGCCTAATTACCCTTTTGCATTGTGCATTAGCATTTTCAAAAGCCAGAGATGCAATTATTATTTTTCTAGCTTCTGAATTTAGTACTATTCTATTTTCTGTTGAAGTCAATCTTTTTAAGAAATCCATGAAGGTTTTCTTTGGTCCCTGTATAACTTTAGTAAACAGTTCAATTTTCTTTTCTACTTCTCCAATTCTTTCTCAAGCATTCAAAGCTGCTGAACAGCATAAATCCAGGGCATAAATCAGTACATCAGCATAATCTCCCTCTCCAATAAGTTGATGTTGGGAGCTTTGCAAACCTTTAGCCCTACTTCATTGTTCAATGGTCTTAGCCTCAATTTTCCACCATGCCCTCTACTGTAATTGAGGAGCAGTCTCTAAAACTGCTGTAACCAATTCTCTCCATTCTTGGGGGATAATTCTATTGCAAATGGACCATGAGTTTGATATTTGTTTCACAGAAGGTGAATACATGCCATATGAGACTATAGCTTCCTTGAATCTCCTTAAAGCTAACATTTCCAAAGGATCCCATTTAAGTCTTGCACACCCTTGGGGATATCTATCACTTTCCAGTTGTTCTCTAAGGTGACTGGATAAATTAAAGTTGGTTATTTGAAAATCCTAGGCTGTTCCTCTCTAACCTTATAATGCAACACTGAAATTGGTTCTCCATTAAATTCCTCTGTCTGAATCTTAATATCTCTATAATCTGTTTTAATAAGTTTTTCTAAGGACTCTAACTTGGCACTTATATCAACAAACTTTTTTAGAGAAGCAAGAATTATCAAACCAACAATAAACATTAATAAAATAATTAATAATATGTCATTCACAGTGAAATTGATTATTCCTTCATTTAATTATTCCAATTTTAAAGCATCCATAATAATACAGAGACATAATGCCCTCCAAGGTAATAGTGTTTCCCATTTTCTAATGTGGGAAAAAAACTCTATTAACTAATTCTTCCCTTTAAAAATTCCCAATTGTCCCACCAAATATGCCAACAATGACAGTGAACTGTGAGCTGTAGCACACCTGTGTGGAAAACAGAGGTGGTGAACAGTCTGGCTGAGGACAGCTACAGCTGACAGTGGGTAGCCATGTGCTGAGAGTGGCAGCTCAAGGAGAGGATTCAGGGGAAACCCACGACTCATGGGGAAGAGGGAGCTGTCTGTCTAAAGTAAGCACATAGAATTGTGTAGAAGATGCATGTGTGGTGTGAGTTCCCTGAATGCATAGCCAGCCAGTCTAGGGTTGGTAAGTCCTATGGCATTTGGAGCCCAGGTGCTTCTGGAGTTTGGGTGGCAGCTGGAGATTGTTGTAAAGTGGCAACAACAGGAAAATCCCAAACTCACTAAGAGGCTTGGGAATAAAAGAAAATCTAGCTGGCAAGGCAGTGACTCAGGCAGGAGCCCCTGAGTGTGCGAATGGCTGCAAAGCCACATGCAAGTGCCTTTTTCGTGAATTCATGTTGTATAATTAGACGCCAATTCTTGCATGACTTCTAATTGGTCTTAACAATAAAATTACAGAGCCAGATATGGGGCAAATGCTGAAAGATCAGAGAAAGAAAGGAGAAGCCACAGTCAACTCTTACCTTGCTAACTCTTCAGCTGAAAAAGGGCTTAACTACTGTCTCCTCCTGCCTTATATGCCTCTCTCCACCCACCCATATCACTTGCTGTCTGTCTTTACAGACCTCTGTGGTTAGCTAGTGGCTACCTCTGCCTGAATGACAGTATCCTGCAAGTTCAGGATACTCTCTCTGCCTTGAGCCTCAGTTCCCACAACTCAGGACATAGAAGGTTGCTCCCATGAAGAAGAAATAAGAACTAAATTCTGGGGACATAAAATGAGCTACTTGGAATAAGGGAACTCTCATGGCTGTATGGGTTAATATGTCTTCCATCTTCTCTCAGATACTGCTATTCCTATATTTGTCATCCTTTGGTATAGGAGGTCCTTCTGTCCATGTGTTGCTTTCATTGGTTAATAAATAAAGAAACTGCCTTGGCCTAGTTAATAGGGCAGAACTTAGGTAGGTGGGGAAGACAGAACTGAATGCTGGGAGGAAGAAAGGCAGAGTAGGGGAGAGACACCATGGAGCCATCAGAGACAGACATGCTGAATATTTCCCAGTAAGTACTTCCATGTGGCAATACACAGATTAATAGAAATGGGTTAAGCTGAAATGTAAGAGTTAGCCAATAAGAAGTTAGAGCTAATGGGCCAAACAGTGTTTTAATTAATACAGTTTTGTGGTTATTTTGGGTGTAAGCTAGCTGGGCGGCCAGTACAAACAAGCAGGCCCCCTCCTTGCAATTGTACATAAACTATCAGAAATAAGTGTTTATGCGCAAAAGAGAGATGTTGGTTTTTAAGCAGAGATGGGAAGATGGCATTCAGCTTTGTCAGCAGAAGCCGCTCACACCCTCTGTCTTTTTAAAATCTTCAATAACTGATCATTATATGAGTTAGTATTAGGTGACAAGAATGAAGTCTTTATATTGTAATGGACACAGGGAAATGAGTAACAGACTGTTGAAGTGGAAGCAGTAATAACAGGAGTACAAGTTTGAATAATGCAAGTGTAAGGCTTGTTAGTGTTTTACCAAGAACTTAGTGAAAATACAGACATAGGAAATGTGTATCTGAGCAGTCCTAGTTCACAGTATTTTAATGGTTTCTATCTTTTCAAAAGACAGATTAGCCTGTCACTCTTTTCACCATCACAGGATATGCTTCCTACTATAATCAACATCATTAGGACCACACATTGGAAACTACACAATCTCTTACATTAATGCTCAGCCTGTTGGCTTTTTAAAAAATATTTGTTCTTAGTCCTTGAGAATTTCATACAATATACTTTTCCATTTTTTATTTTTTGCAACTAAAAATGTCACTACATCATTTCCATCATTCTTGCAAGCTTTCAATATTCCTCCTCCCTCTCAACTTCATCATCTCTTTATTATTGTTACAGACACATATATATGTACAAAATATGTAAATACAACATGCTGAATTCAGTGTTATTAGCATATTCATGACTTCATAATTGACCGCTTGGTATTAGATAACCAATCAGAAGGCAGCTCCCTGAGGAAGATTAATTCTTCCTCTCTCAGCAGTCATTAGTTGCTCCTAGTTCTTTGTCAGTGAGATTTCCCCTTCCACTTTAGCATGTCTTTTGGTATTGTCATTATTTATGTTTTATTTAGCCAGCCATATTGTTACGGTACCATGGGTATTGCTTCCTGTCATTTCTAAGAGACACAAACTATCAGCATACGTCCTGGCTTTCCAATCCTTACCGTTTCCCACTCACCCATATTCATTAAGTCTCAGGCAAGAAGGCTGTGTTGTATATGTGTGCTTCTGTGCTTGTGTACATGTGTGTTTGTACACGTGTGCACCTGTTGCATCTCTCCAGGAAATGTCTGTCACACACATAACTGGTGTCCAAAAAGGGACACAACAGAAACAATAATTTGGGGAGAAAAGAGTGCACAATGCTGGCTATAAAATTGAGGATGATCGGGTTGAGGGGGAGCATCCAAGAACAGAATTAAAATACAACCACCCCTTCTCATGTTGCCAACAGCTACATAGTTCTTCTACGGGTAGAGAGATGTGCAGCTAGGGTTGAGCAATCAGGATTAGATGTGCCTTAGGGAAGAATCCTGGAATGGCAATCTTTGCCTATGTGATATGGGGTGGCATGCCTGCTTGATGAATGGGGTTCACCACTCGAATCTGGAGTTGTGCTGAAAACAGTTAAAAGGTCTAGAGACAATGTTGCAGCTGCTGACTGTAAAACATAGGCAGCTGCAGAGGTTGCCTGGCCCATGTCGTGTGTGATAAATATATCTAAGGCTGCAATGGGAGCCAAGCAAGAAGTTCTCTTCTTAAAGGAGGAATTGCAAGAAGGGATTTAGAACAGCAACCTTTGCATTGGCCTCTGATCTGGCAACTAAATCAGACAAAAGAAAGGATGAGAGAAGCATCTTGGCTTGCCCTTTCTTACAGCTTAGAGGCCAAAAGGTCAAGATGGTAAAAGTAACAGTCAACATCCCTCAGGTTCCACCTTTTTTTTTTTTTTAAAAAAAGGCAAAAGCTGTGATCCAATATGTACATGGAAGTGAAGTCATGGCCAATAATGAAAGCAGTACAATCAGGAAATACTCAGCACTTGAACTGGAATCAGGAAAGACTTTTAAGTGAGAAATGAAAGAATCCATTAAGACCTGGCTAGTGAGGCTGTGGGGCATCTGAGTAGACAGGATCAGTCTGGCTGCTGTGGAAACAGACAACCAGAGAAATACAACTACTCATCTTTCCTTAGGCAAAGGCTTCCTAAGCTCATACAATAGAGGGAAATCATCCCTCATGGACTGGCTTACTAGAGCCATTAGAATCACCTGGTCACTTTATCTGAGGCGCTCATAAATATCAGGGCTCAAGGACCGTAGAGACTGATAGGCACTACTGAGGAACCCAGAAACAGCAAAAGCTGTGTTTGAACCCTAATTTATTTGGAACATAAATAGAACTATGTGCACAGAGGACTTAAACAGTTTGATTCTTCACAGACCTGGAGACTCTATGCAGCTTTAGTCGTTTTGCTGAGTCCTTTTTTTGGGCAAGATCATTATAAGGTAGAAAGGTTTTGACACAGTTAACTGACTTAGGCTGACATGTAAATAATGTTCTTAAAGTGAGACAGCCACCAAAGACTAAGTGTGTCTAGTTATTCAACCACAGATGTAGCAAGCTTTGCTTGGAGTCAGATTTCTGGACCTTCACATCCATGTTGTGTAAGAAAATCCAAAGATAAATGCAAAATGTCAGCTGGTCTTAAAAAAAGAAAAGAAATAATCCTTCATATCCTATTAGAAAACATTGTACTAAAAGTAAAATAGATTAGCCTCAGAAAGTGGACAACTAATTGGTGACTAAATATATATTTTTCCATAAATAGTGATCAGTGAATAAATCCCAGAGGAAGGCAGTCCTGAGAAGAAAGTTTACACTAAGATTCTTAATTGAATATGAGAGAGGTCTCAAATAAATAACTTAATGATGCACCTCAAAGCTAGAGAAAAAAGCCAAACTAAAATACAGATGTTAACATGAAGTATAAACAATATATACTACAAATAAAAATGAAGCCTAAAATTCATGAACTGGAAATGTGAAGAACAGTATATTCAACAAATAGCAGAAAACATCTCATAAGATAGACAAGATTTTCCAATTCCTAGTAAAGCAACCAGAGAAAGGAGGGGGAAGCATGGAGGGAAAAAGAAAGGAAGGAAAGATGGAAGGAAGAAGGAAAACTGAGACCTAAATTAATGGAAGAAAAAAGGGGAGTTGTTACAACAGATTTCAGTGGAATACAGAAAATCATCATAGAAGCCTTTGTAAACTTATTTTCCAAAAACTTTAGAAATGTTAGAATAAATACACTTCTAAATATATACAACTGAGTGAACATAAAGCCAGAAGATATAAACATCCTAACTAGTCCTATAACAATAAGGATACTGAAGCAGAAACTAAAAGTCTGACCACAAAGTAAAATCCAGGGTCAGATAGATGTACTGCAAAATTCTACCAAGCTTTAAAAACCAATGACACTATTTAAATTCTTTCATAAAATAGAAACAGAAAAAACTAACAAGAAGAACAGAAAGGAAATTACCAAGAAACAGAAGGAACTATCAAGCTAATTCTAAGGACTGATATAATGGCATAATAACAAAATCAGAAACACACACACACACACACACACACACACACACACACACACACACACAC
>LOEQ01006912.1:184518-195607 GCA_001685075.1 Bramus lutescens | reverse complement strand
ACACACACACACACACACACACACACACACCCTGTGGGCGGAGTTCTCCTGTCCGGACCTCCTGCTCCCAAATAACTGACACAGAGACTTAATATTACTTCTCCCTTGACTCTGCATTTATCTCCCCATTGTTCTCAGTTTGGCCTTCCCATCTAACTTTATCCTGTTTGGCTATTGGTCAGTCAGCTTGTTTACTAAACCAAGCACAGCAACATATATTCATACAGTATAAAGGAATATTCCACAGCGCGTGCACACTCACACTCCAATACCATAGCACACCACTATCCATAATGAATATTTGGACATTCCTCCACAAAAAAAAACCCAAAACCCTAAAAACTTCTCAAAGAATTTCACACTTAGATTAGAAATTACAACTAATAGGGCTTTATCTCCTAAGATGGGTTTGTCATATGTAAATCACCATATAATAGACATAAAGACAGAAATCACATGAGCATTTCAAAAGATGCAGAAAACGTACCTGATGAACTGCAAAGCACATTGAGGAAGAAACAAGGAAAAGATGGAACATCTTTCATCAAAAAAAGGCAATGGATGATATCTGGATGGCCAACCTTTAGTAAGTAGAGGAAAAATAATGAAAACAGTCCCTGGAAAATGTGATATGAGACAAGGGTTACCTATCTGGATTCTTATTGAATGCTGTACTCTGTTAACTAGAGAATTAAGACAATATAGAAGGAACAAAAGGACAAAAATTTGATCTGAAGTTAAACTATCTCTATATTTAGATGACATTCTTTATTTAAAAAACTGCATATACACCACCAAAAAACATATGAATCTGATACTTTCAGTAAAACAGGAGCTTACAAAGTCAACATACAAAAATCATTTGCCTTTATATACACCAATAGCAGAATTTCTGAGAAAGAAACCAGGGGGAAAATGCCCATTCATAATGGGAGATGAAGAAGAAGGAAGAAGAGTAAGAGGAGGAAAAAGGAGACTGAGGAAATGAGGAGGAAGCAGAAAGTTCTTATAGGAGTAACATTAACCAAGGTGATGCAAGATTTCTTTGTTTTGTTTTCAGTCATGCTCTCATTATGTAGCCCTGGCAGGCCTGGAACTACTATTAACAAAAATTTAAATTACTGAAAACAGTTGCTAGCGGAAGACATTCGATGATAGAAAGATACCACATGTTTATGGACTGGCAGAGCTCACACTCTAAGACTGGCAATACTGATAAAAGCTATCTACATACTCAGTGAAATCCAAGTAAAATTCCGATGACATTCATCATAGAACTAGAGATAAAAATAACTAATTTGGAAACACAAAAGACCACAGACAACACAATTTATACAGAAAGAATAGTCAGAGGTCATTACCTGACCTCAAAATATATAACAAAGACATAGTGAAAAAAGCTGCAAGGTACTCATACAAAAAAGAAAAAAACAAAACAAAAACCCACCTATATAAACGACTGTTATGTACAGTGAGATACAGACTTGAACCAATATGGCAATGAACTCTTAAAATTTTTTTACATAAATGTCAAAACCATATAGTGTAACAGATAGCCTTTTCAAAAATTAGAGGTGGCAAAACTAGATATGCAGTGATAAAAAGATGAAATTAGATCTGTGTATTTGATCCTATAAAAATCAGTTGGGCGTTGGTGGCACATGCCTGTAATCCCAGAATTTGGGAAGCAGAGGAAGGTGGATCTCAGTGAGTTCAAAGCCACCCTGGTCCACATAGAAAGTTCTGGGACACCCAAGACTGTTACACAGAGAAACCCTGTCCCAAAACAACAACAACAAAAAAAGAAAAAGTAATTTGAATTTGATGACAAAATAACTGAATATTAAAAATCCAAATAAGTGCTGGGCAGTGGTGGCATACGTCTTTAATCCCAGTACTTGAGAGGCAGAGGCAGGCAGATATCTGTGAGTTATAGGCCAGTCTGGTCTAGACAGGGAGTTCTAGGACAGCCCTGGCTACAGAGAGAGACCCTGCCTCAAAAAACAAAAATTAAAACAAAATGTGGTGAAAAGTTTTATAAACACTAATACCACATTTGCAACAACATGAATACCACATGTGGGTACCAAAATTCTGCAGACAAAGAAAAATATCTTAGTAAGTACCTTTTTACTGTTATTACATCTGGGCGGGGGGGGGTAAGTAAAGAATTGGTTTTTGGAAAAGAATGAAGTCATCAGACAGGGACAAAAAGGGTGACAGAGAAATGGGAGCAAAAGATTATGGTGATTAGCATTAAATCACGATCGGCAACTTTTCTTTGGCTTGCAGCCTTATTTCTTCTTTTGCTGTGATAAAACACCCTTGAGTAATGTCAAGAGACACTGTTAACTACTGCTCATGGCACACGGGCAATGATTTTATTAGTGACTTTTCTGTTTTGATTATACATCATGACCAAGGCAACTTAGAGGAATGATACCACTTTACTTTATGGTACAGAAGGGATCAAAGTCCATGATGGAGGGAGGGCATGAGAGCAAGCTACGTGGTGGCTGAAGCAGGAAGCTGAAAGCTCACATCCTCAATGGCACGCAGGATGCAGAGAGAGCAAACTGGATGTAGAGGGAGCTTTTAATTCTCAAAGTTCACCTCTAATGATCTACTACTCCCAAGCCTCCCCAGGGCCACCAATTTGGGGAACAAATGTTCAAATGCCTAAGACTACAGGACACATTTCTCATTCAAACCATGACACTGTGAATCATGGTGAGACAGGGCAGCAGGTCGCTGCTGCTGCTGCTCAGGTCGTCGGAACAGTCAGGAAGAAGGAGAGAGATGAACAGCTGTTTTCAGTTCACTTTCTCTTTTTATACAACCCAGGATCCTATTTCAAAAAAGATGGTTCCTCCCATGATCAACAGGTCTGACCACAACCTAAAAAAACACAAACACACAACCTGAACTTTGCCAAGACTAATTAGAATCAGGGATGGATGAGTTAAAAATGAATTTCCAAACTCTCCACATTTGTAAAGTTTCTCTGCAGAATAAATTCTCTCTTAGACAATACCTTGTCACATTCTTGATTTACACTTGAAGGGAATCTCTTGACCCCTTTGAAGGTTCTTAAAGTCTGAAGTACAGTAAAACATCTTGCCACATTCTTCACATCTGTATGGTTTCTCTACAGTAGGAAGTGTTTTGTGTTTAATAAAGACTTAAAGGTTAATAAAGGTCAGATTTCTCCTCAGAATGACTTTTTTTTCTTTTTTTTGGTTTTTAAAGACTGAAGTAAAGTTTTGACACATTATTTACATTTGTGGGGTTTCTCGCCAGTGAATTTACTGGTGTTTGCTAAGTCTTCAGCAAGTATAAAATACTTCTCCACATTCTTCCCATTTGTAAGGTTTCTCTTCAGTATGGAGTAATTTGTGCAGAGTAAGGTATGAATGAGTAGAGAAGCCTTTGCCACAGTCTTCACACTTGTAGGGCTTCTCTCCAGTATGAATTCTCTGGTGTTTAGAACGTCCTGAGCGAGTACAAAAGACCTTCCCACACACTTCACACTTGTAGGGATTTTGAGAATGAATTCTTTGATGTTCCTTAAGGAGCGAAGGGTAGCTATATGATTTCCCACACTCTTCACATTTGTAGGGTTTCTCTCCAGAGTGACCAAGTCTGTGCCGCATGAGGTACGAATGAGTAGAAAAGGCCTTCCCACACTCCTCACAACTGTAGAGTTTCACTTCCGCGTGGATTCTTTGGTGTTTGGAAAGTTCCGAGCGAGTTCTAAACAAGCTGCCACATATTTCACAGTTGTAGGGCTTCACTCCAGAGTGAATTCTTTGATGCTCCTTAAGGATTGAAGGATAACAAAACGTTTTGCCACATTCTTCACACTTGTATGGCTTTTCTCTCGAATGGCCTAATTTGTGCCTAATGAGATACGAGTGAGTAGAAAAGGCTTTTCCGCATTCCTCACAACTGTAGAGCTTCACTTCTGCGTGGATCCTCTGGTGCTTAGAAAGGTCTGAGCTCGTTCTGAACATGCTGCCACAGACTTCACACTTAAAGGGCTTCACTCCAGAATGAATAATTTGGTGTCCCTTCAGGTTTGAACGGTAGTAAAACGTCTTCCCACACTCCTCACACTGGTAGGGTTTCTCTCCAGTGTGAATTCTTTGGTGTTGGTGAAAGTATGTGGACCTACGAAAGGCTTTGCCGCATTCATCGCAACGGTATGGTTTCTCTCCAGAGTGAATTCTTTGATGCTGCTTTAGGGTTGAGGGGTAGGAAAAGGCTTTGCCGCATTCTTCACACCTGTAAGGATTTTCTGCAGAGTGAATTCTCTGATGCTGTTTAAGGAATGAAGGTAAATAAAAGGCTTTGCCACATTCCTCACACTTGCAGAGATTCTCTGCAGAATGAGTTCTTTGATGTTGCTTGAGCAATGAAGGGAAATAAAATGCTTTTGCACACTCCTCACATTTGTAGGGCTTTTCTCCAGAGTGGATTTTCTTGTGGATATAAAGTGCTGAGCGAGTACTAAAGGCCTTGCCACATTCCTCACATTTATAGGGTCTCTCTCCTGTATGAATCCTCTGGTGTATTGAAAGTGCTGAGTGAGCGCTAAAGACCTTACCACATTCTTCACATTTGTAGGGCTTCTCCACAGGATGAATTCTCTGGTGTTGAATGAGGACTGAGTTCCAATCAAAGGCCTTGTCAAATTCTTGACATTTATAGGGCGTTCCTCCTAGTGAGTAAAAGTTGAGAAATGAATGAAATCTGAGCAACATTCTTTATATTTATAGTGCTTATCTTTAATATGGAGACTTACTTAAATTTTATAGACAAATGAGAAGCTACATTTGAAAACCTATAGTCAGTGTAATGAAATTCAGAAAGCACTGTAGATGGAAATAATAAACTTACTGAAAGATGAAGACAAAAAAGAATATAAAAATGAAATATTGAACACATCCACAGTTAAATGGCTAAGGAAGTTGTACCATCAATAATAATAAAAACTTCCTAAGGACATATGCTAAGAGAAATAATTCCAGCAGACAAACTGACCAGACATGAAAGTACAGTGTATCTATGTTGTGTAGTCTCTGTTGCTCTGATAAAATATCATGACCAAGGCCACTTACTTGAAGACTTGACTTAGACTTAGGGTTCCAGAACAGTATGAGTCCATCATGGAGGACCATTTGGAACCAAAGAGCAGGTGGGGGGCTGGAGCCACAGCTCCAGCTCACACTGTGCCCAGACCAAGAAGCAGAAGAAAGACTAGCAGTAGTCGGAGGATTTTAACTCCGAAAGGACTTTAACATAAGCCTAGTTATGTACTGCATCCAGCAAGGCTGCACCATCAACTGGGGACCAAGCATTCAAATACAGGAATCTCATTCGACCACAGTAGCCAAAACTGACTACCTGGATGTCGATTTTGATGGTCTTAAATTAAATGGACGTAGAATCACACAGTGTTAATCTTAAGAACAGAGTTTTAGTTTTGGAAGTTTGAAAAGATTCATTTCCTAAGAAGTTTACCATCTATAACACTGTGAAATAAAGGATTTCAAGAGATAAAGACAGTATGTTATGTTACATTTTCATAACAAGGAAATAAATTCCTAATATAGACTTGTGAAAAACTTTGAAATTCATGTATAAATGACAGACTTTTGTTAAAGGCAACATTATTGTCAATGAGTATATCATAAAGCTAACCTATTTGGACTCCTTCATGAGATAATTGAATAACAAAATATATAAGACATGAAAATGTGAGATTCATATTTGCCCATGAAGTGGACATATACAGTACTGATGTTCACAGAGCTTATATATATATANATATACATTGTCCTGAAGTGCCTAGCATTGGACATTCCACTTACAGAACTACATAGGCTGCACGTGAAGAAATAATTTAAGGAAACAATACAGTAATACAGAAAATAGAACTACAAAATAAGAGAAAGATAAATGAGTTCACAAAATTCTGAATATCTATTGATGGTCATTAAAAATAGGCTTCTAGATGTGTTGATTTTGTTATACCCATGAAAGGAATGCATTTCAAATTGACACAGTATGTTGTTAAAAAAAAAAATCAGAATACAAGTTCAAGGCCAGTCTGGTCTACAAGAGCTAGTCCAGGACAGACACCAAAGCTACAGAGAAACCCTGTCTTGAAAAGCCAAAAAAAAAAAAAATCAGAATACAGCATAGTCATTCATAGTTTGATGAGAACTTCGTAATTAACAAGTATGTACATGACATGGAAGAAATTCATGTTTAAAGTTGTCTTTCGAAGTGCATGGGAATTTTTAGATGGGTGGAAAACAGTAAAACATCAGCAAAATTAAGAACTCTGACCACTGTAAATATAAGCAGAGCCACTGGAGAGGAAGACCAAAGCTTAGAGATGCAAACCATCATAGACATCTGGCAGATGCCCTTCTGTGATAGCCAAAAACACAGAAGGAGATTCTTAAAAAATGATGCCACCAGAACTGCGTCTCAGTGCTCAAGATGAAGCCTGGCCTTCGGTTGGGTCTCTGGCCTCCCACTCTGTCCTCTGGCCCCCTCATCTCTACACACCTGGGTGCAAGGTCGCAGCTGCTTGTCTTTTTACATCTGAAGGCCCTGGTCTTTGCTCGAGAAATGTGACCAGGTATGGCTTACAGGAAGCAAGACCTATTTTGGGGAAAAACATAAACATCAATGTTAGTGTTTTCTAATTGAAATTAGCAACCTCTTCCATTTTAAGCTTATAAGAAAAGATTAAAGAATTGTAGAAAATTAGTTCATTGTTTCATGAGAAAAATATATAGAATATGTAGAAGTAATTTATAATCCAAGGATCCTTAGTTTCATTTACAAAGTAAATAAGAAAGCTGAAGGGTGAAACATTTTCTTTAACATGTATGCTCCATACCACACAATACTGAGTTCATAGAATTACAACAACAATAAAAAAGCATATTAAAAAACAAATAAACAAAACTATCATAAAGCCACATCAAAAACACAAGAAGAAATACAATAAAATATTTCTTGAAATATCAGCAATCTCCCTCATTTTTTCACAAAAGCAGGTATATAAAAGTTACTGCTGGAAAGAACAAATACCCATAGGATGTTCTACAAAGGGAGGAAATTACATGTTGGTTGTGCAATAAGAGTTCACTTATAGATGCAATCCTCACCCAGGAACACCAGGTTGCTATAATTTTCCAACATCACATCCCTGTACAGATTCCACTGTGCAAGGTCCAGGCATTCCCATTCCTCTGCAGAGAAATCAATGGCCACATCCCTGAATGACAGCATTTCCTGAAATAAAAATAAATCATTACGATACATCTGAAAACCATAATAATAATAATAAAAAACACCAGCGTCATGTGGTTGTGTAAACAACTCTAAATTTTGCTGAGGATAAGGCAAAAGCTGGAAGTGCTTCAGGTCAGGCATAGGTATGTAACTGCTGTGGAATAATCCTTTAGTACACTGTGAAGATTTGTCACTTGGATTGGTTTAATAAAACAATGAAGGGAAGGAGGATGCTGGGAAGAAGATGGGTGAAATCTTGGGATTCTGGAGACAGACTCAGAAGAAAAACCATCGAAGTTCACAGATGAGGTAAACAAGCCCTGGACAGCACGTAGATTAAAAGAAATGGGTGAATTTAAGTTGTAGGAGCTGGCTGAAGTCAAGGCTAAGCTACTGGCTGAACATTTGTAATTAATAATAAGTCTCAGTCTCGTTATTTGGGAGTGGCTACTGGGACACAGAGAAACTCTGCCTACAAGTAACATTCCTAAGATACTTCTGATATGATCATATGAACTCATCTTTGGTCTCACAAGGGTCACCCTTGACCCATCTTCAAGCAAAGAGAATGAAGAGATCCTATTATCTCATATGGATATTGGACTTTTAGGAAATGCAAAAAGGAAATAAATTCATGCACAGGACCGTATTACATTTGTCTTATGCTTGTTCTATATACCACAGAGATACATTTCCCAGAGGAGATTATATTTGTGTTATGCTTGTTTAATACACCAGACACGGATATACAGCAGAAAGTCATAGTGGGCGAGAAGGTACTTATCAGCCCTTAATATGCACAATCATGAATGTGAGATGTAATGAAAATGAAGATTCCGACATAGCAGCTCTGGTTCAGGTCTGGATAACTGCATTTGTACAGAGTTCAATAGTGATGCTATTGCCAGCACACCAAGAGACTTGGGATGGAGCAGTCCTGAGGTATAACAGTAATGGAGGAACTCACAGCCAAAATGAAATCAAAAGTATTTCAACAGATTACAAATCAGTAAGTGTAGTAATAACATTTAAAGATTTAAAATACACTAGAGAGCACTCTAACTTGTTCCACTTCCTTTTTCCTCTCTTTTTTATGTTTTTCTTTTACAGAGAGCTATTTGTCCATTTGCTAGAATCCTACAGCAGGCTTTGGGCTATACGCCTATGACAGCTATCTATGCCTTGGTAACTGGAGGTCAAGGATTATAATTTGGGATAATTGCTATTAATTTCTCCTAAAAACTTTAGCACAAGCTCTTTGCCATAGCTCATTGTCTTCCCATAATTTCTTAATTTCATCAGCAGTAAAAGGCACTATAATCTTTGCTGGGTCTATTCCTGCTAGTTGATGAAATCTCAATTTTCCTTTCATAATTAATTCAGAGACTTTTTTCACATAAGCTTTTAATTTTTTACTTGGTTTATGTAGTAAGAAGATCCATTTTAAGAGAATTATCTTCCCTTTGCATTAAAATTCCTTTAGAGGAAATTCTAGAAGGCAATATGACTAGAATACAATTAAGATTTAGATTCACTCTATCTACATGTGCCTCTTGTAATTTCTCTTCAACAATCATCAATTCTTTTTCTGCTTCAGATGTTAATTCCCTGGGACTACTCGGATTCTTCCCTGAATTGTACATGGACACACCAATAACTGGAGCCCTTACATTTTATACTGATGCAAATAAATCAGGAAAGGCAGTTTACAAATCAGNAGAAATCAATGGCCACATCCCTGAATGACAGCATTTCCTGAAATAAAAATAAATCATTACGATACATCTGAAAACCATAATAATAATAATAAAAAACACCAGCGTCATGTGGTTGTGTAAACAACTCTAAATTTTGCTGAGGATAAGGCAAAAGCTGGAAGTGCTTCAGGTCAGGCATAGGTATGTAACTGCTGTGGAATAATCCTTTAGTACACTGTGAAGATTTGTCACTTGGATTGGTTTAATAAAACAATGAAGGGAAGGAGGATGCTGGGAAGAAGATGGGTGAAATCTTGGGATTCTGGAGACAGACTCAGAAGAAAAACCATCGAAGTTCACAGATGAGGTAAACAAGCCCTGGACAGCACGTAGATTAAAAGAAATGGGTGAATTTAAGTTGTAGGAGCTGGCTGAAGTCAAGGCTAAGCTACTGGCTGAACATTTGTAATTAATAATAAGTCTCAGTCTCGTTATTTGGGAGTGGCTACTGGGACACAGAGAAACTCTGCCTACAAGTAACATTCCTAAGATACTTCTGATATGATCATATGAACTCATCTTTGGTCTCACAAGGGTCACCCTTGACCCATCTTCAAGCAAAGAGAATGAAGAGATCCTATTATCTCATATGGATATTGGACTTTTAGGAAATGCAAAAAGGAAATAAATTCATGCACAGGACCGTATTACATTTGTCTTATGCTTGTTCTATATACCACAGAGATACATTTCCCAGAGGAGATTATATTTGTGTTATGCTTGTTTAATACACCAGACACGGATATACAGCAGAAAGTCATAGTGGGCGAGAAGGTACTTATCAGCCCTTAATATGCACAATCATGAATGTGAGATGTAATGAAAATGAAGATTCCGACATAGCAGCTCTGGTTCAGGTCTGGATAACTGCATTTGTACAGAGTTCAATAGTGATGCTATTGCCAGCACACCAAGAGACTTGGGATGGAGCAGTCCTGAGGTATAACAGTAATGGAGGAACTCACAGCCAAAATGAAATCAAAAGTATTTCAACAGATTACAAATCAGTAAGTGTAGTAATAACATTTAAAGATTTAAAATACACTAGAGAGCACTCTAACTTGTTCCACTTCCTTTTTCCTCTCTTTTTTATGTTTTTCTTTTACAGAGAGCTATTTGTCCATTTGCTAGAATCCTACAGCAGGCTTTGGGCTATACGCCTATGACAGCTATCTATGCCTTGGTAACTGGAGGTCAAGGATTATAATTTGGGATAATTGCTATTAATTTCTCCTAAAAACTTTAGCACAAGCTCTTTGCCATAGCTCATTGTCTTCCCATAATTTCTTAATTTCATCAGCAGTAAAAGGCACTATAATCTTTGCTGGGTCTATTCCTGCTAGTTGATGAAATCTCAATTTTCCTTTCATAATTAATTCAGAGACTTTTTTCACATAAGTTTTTAATTTTTTACTTGGTTTATGTAGTAAGAAGATCCATTTTAAGAGAATTATCTTCCCTTTGCATTAAAATTCCTTTAGAGGAAATTCTAGAAGGCAATATGACTAGAATACAATTAAGATTTAGATTCACTCTATCTACATGTGCCTCTTGTAATTTCTCTTCAACAATCATCAATTCTTTTTCTGCTTCAGATGTTAATTCCCTGGGACTACTCGGATTCTTCCCTGAATTGTACATGGACACACCAATAACTGGAGCCCTTACATTTTATACTGATGCAAATAAATCAGGAAAGGCAGTTTACAAATCAGGAGAATTAAGTAAGGTGGAACAAAGCCCTTACAATTCTGTCCAAAAGGCAGAATTATATGTTGTTCTCATTGTACTAAGGGATTTTTAAAAGAACCTTTCAATATAGTTACAGACTTGCAATATGCAGAAAAAATTGTCTTACATATTGAAACCACTGAATTTATACCAGATGATACAGCATTGACTTCATTATTCATATAGGTTCAAGATATAAACAGGAATAGGCTTTGTTCCATATACATAAGACACATCCAATCCCATACAGGTCTGCAGGTCCTCTAGCACAAGGTAATGCAGAAACT
>LOEQ01006912.1:132080-143618 GCA_001685075.1 Bramus lutescens | reverse complement strand
CTCTTACTCCCATCGCTTTTTCAGGAGGCCTCCCCCCGAATTCTCACGAAGTAATGGACCCGCAGGTCGGGGCACAATACAAGAATAATGAGTTACTGTACAATGTAGGAAAGAGTTAATAAGAAGAGCCTGACATACTAGGCCAATCAGTTTATAATTGATGTAGACCTCTGTGTCTTTGGGACTGAATGACTGCAGGACCAGGCAGGACAGAAACCTCTGACAGCATCCATCTTCAAAGGTGCAGTGAGAGCTGCTTCAGGAATATTACGGCCCCTGAATATTTTGGCATCTTCAACCAATTAGAACTATGCCATGAATGCCTGTCTTAATTCTGCACTGTGTGCTCTTCATTTTAGACAGATTCAGACACCAGTTGTTTCCTCTGCTCTAAGACTTATCACATCTGTCAGAAACCTGACACATGGGCATAATGCAACAGCCCTTAAGAGAGCTGCCACTTTGGTTTTAAGTGTCCTAAAGCACCAGTCAGAACTCTAACATACTGCAGCACATGGAAAGGCAAGAGGAAGACAGTAAAATCATTTGTGCATTGGTTCCTTTGACTTCATTCTGGCCTTTGGCTAAGGAGAAAGGCTGGCTATAAGAAAAATTATGGAAAAAAATCAATGGCAAGAAAGAAGCGCTTGAAAGAATTTGTTTATGTTCTGCAATAAGACCCAGAGTAAACTTCGAGATAAAATGACGATGTCTTTCTGGAAGAGGCGCCACTGGTACGCTGGTGATCCTTACCAGATGTACCATAATTGAACGAGCCTGTGAGTATAGTTCAGAGCTTTCCTAGGTTCCCAGCTATGGAATGTGGATCTTTGTGTACATGTCCTTGCAGAAGTATGTGGTAAACTGTAAACTGTACCACCTGATAGACAAACTCAGAGTGCCACCATTGTGCTTTAAAAGCCCATACATTAGGGCTGGAGAGATGGCTCAGCAGTTAAGAGCACTGACTGGTCTTCCAGAGGTTCTGAGTTCAATTCCCAGCAACCACACGATGGCTCACAACCATCTGTAATGAGCTCTGGTGCCCTCTTCTGGCCTGCAAGGGCATATGCAAGCAGAACACTGGAAACAATAAATAAGTAAATAAAATAAAAAAGAATGTGAACAACAACAACAAAAAAGTCCATGCAGTAAACATTCCTGGAGTTGATCACAGAAAAAAAATTTTTTGAAAATTGCAGGCAAATGGATGGATCTAGGAAAAATCATATTGAGTGAGGTAACCCAGACCCAGGAAGACAAAGATAATATGTACTAAGTGGCTTTTAGAAATAAAGTTAAGAAAAGCCAGCATAAAGTCCAGAACCCCAGAGATCCTAGACAACAAAGAGGACCTTAAGAGACATATAAATGGATCTACATAGGAAGGAGAAAAAGACAAGATCTTCTGAGTAAATTGGGAATGGGGGGGTTATGGCAGAAGGTAGAAGGGGAGAGGAAGGGAGGGGAAAACGTAGTATAGCGCAATAAAAGCAATAAAAAGAAGAAAGGAAAAAAAAGACCTAAACTATGTGTCAGAAACTGTTGATATAAATTCTCAAGCAATGGAGAAGTTCATAAACTCAGAAGTCCATTGGATAGATTTCTGTCAGTTATCTGGTATTAAGTGACGTGATACGATGAAAAAAAGAATTTACTGTATTATAAAAAATGTGTAAACATTGGGGGTACTGTCAATTTAAATTGGATGGCTTTGAATTTGGTCTGAAGTAGACGGTGACTTTGCACTCATGATTTCTTGCCTGCACCTCCCTAGTACAGAGATGATGGGAATGCCCCGATTCACCTCGGTCACAGGTGTGGTTAGTTTGCATTATATATCTGTGAGTTATAAGAGAACATGCTGCTGCATTATTTTCACACAGGAAGAGAAGAGATTTGATGCAGAGCGCACTGTACTATAAATAATGTAAAATACAAAGCTGTTATTTGCCTATAGATTAGTGACATTAACTAGAAAATGTCTATTTCACTAATAGTTACATAATCCCTAGAAAATACTTGTATTTAAGATAACACGGTTTGAAGTCCATGTTTGTTATGAGTCAACTTTAATTTCGTAAGCCACATTGCAGGACACAGGTAAACAGAAGCAAAGTGTGTAATTACAGAGTAATGTAGACACCCTGCCAGGTATGCAGGGCTCCATTTCCTCCCAACAGTCATTCAGTATGACTCCCCTCACAACCAATCCCGACGCCCACACGTACATTACACCATCCCATCTCCATTAGGAAACGGGTTCACACTTGGACCACTACAGTCTCTGAAGGAACGGAAGATGTGTTTTTATCCTAGTACTTTTCACTCTGCACTGCCGAGTGATTAACTGCTTGGATGACGCACAGTCAGGATGGTAAGGGAGTGTTAGTGTTAGGATTCAAGCCACTGGGGTGAGACAGCCATATTGTAACCCACTCCAAGAGAAAGAAACTAACAGCCAATACACCAATCTCCCTCGCAGAGCCCTCTGTCCTGGAAACTACGCCCTTAATGGGCTTCTGTCAACTCAAACCAAGAGTCCTGGGTCGGCTATATAATACATTGAGGGCCCAGAAACCCAGCTTGTTTCGGACGCCCTGAGTAATGACAGCAGCCATGTGATAGCTAGAGAAGCCCAGCTTCAGGCGCAGGCAGTCAGCTGCCCCATCCTGTCCTGGAGCTCCATCCACGTTCCCCATTCCTGAGCTACCCCCTCAAGCCGCAAGGTGGACACTCGCACCTGCCCCGCGCGTACACAGCGGCCATTCCTAGCACCATCTGAATGTGCTTTTCTCAAACCTAGGTCACCACAGCCTTACCAAGTCAGTTTCTTCCCTACAGACCCACCCCGCCGCCCGGCAAAGTTCCTCAGACCTGCAGGGCTGCGCTGCACCCTGAACCAGACTCCAGGTCAGAGGTGCCACAGGAACAGACCACTATAAATATTCCCTGTGCGTTCAGGGAAAATGAACTTGTGCAGACCGAACGCCGAAGTGCAGCGGGCGGAGCCGCTGTGTGTGACGTCACAACGAGGGGAGACTACATTTCCCACAGCTCTGTGCGAAGACATTTCATGATGTCACAGTGGGGTAATGGACAGAATTCTCCAGTTTCAATCTTATGTATGTATAATAAATTGGTGGATAGAAACAAGCTGTTTCAGAACAGTTCACCCACCGGAAGTCTGCTGCTTATAAAATCTGAGATTCAGAATGTAAGCCGAACTTTGACAGTTGTTTATTAGGTTTTATAGTTACTCTCGTCACGTTTTTTGTGATTATAAACCTCAGGTCTACTTAATATAGACCTTGCTAGAGCAAGGAAAGTTTACATTGACTCAGGTTTACTGTAAAATAACGAAGCAAGAAGCTAATTCAGCAAAGAGAGGTAACTGTTTCACGGGAGTTTGAAACTAGTCTTTGTGTTCTGTCTCTCATCCCAGCTGCTCTAGATCTTAATGCAGAAGGATGCCTTATCCAAGGCTAACTCGTACAATTTACAGACACCTCGTCTCTAAGTACAAACTACAAACAGGGATAACAGGGATAGCTGGCTACCTGAGGGGTCAAGCACTTGCCCAGAATAAGGGAGGTCTTGGTCTCCTGTATTGACACACTGGGAGTGAGTGAAACTACATACCCGGAGAAGCAGTGTTTGTGTGAACATAGTTATCGTTCCGGGATAGGGTGTGGGTTCAGAATCACTGAACCACTGCAAGATTCTATGGGCAAAGAATTCCCAGAATCGATTGTGGTGTGGAAGGTCCTTCTGTCTATGTGTTGCTTTTGTTGGTTAATGAATAAGGAGCTGCTTTGAGCCTACAGCAGGGAAGGACAGAACTAGGTGGGGGAAAGCTAGGTCTGTATGCTGGGAGAAAGAATGGTAGAGTCAGAGAGAAGCCATGAGCCTCTGAAGATAGATGTTGGGAACTTTACCTGGTAAGCCACAGCCATGTGGTGATATATATATATATATATGTTAATATAAGAGTTAATATAGGTTAATATAAGTTAATATAGGTTAATATAAGAGTTAGCCAATAAGAAGCTAGAACTAATGAGCCAAGTAGTGATTTAATTAATACTGTGCGATTATTTCCGGGCTAAGCAGCCGGGAACCAACAAGCAGCCTCTCACTGCACCACTGAACATCTTTCCATATGTCCATAAGTGTCTTGTGCACTTTTATCCATTAATTTCTGTAAGAAATTAAATCTGGTTAGAGTTGTGCTAGAAATTGACACACTTTTCCCTGACTTTTTTACAAGCTCGGGCAAGTAGAAGACCAGCTGTTCCCTGAGCACAGGCTTTCCTCCCCTGCACCTCCCTCAAGAGGACGTACACAGCTCCTGGGATCTCACCGGAGTGTGCACTGACTCACGGTCAGTCGTGCATTGCAGTGTTCCCCTCGCCTTAGGCTTGATTATTCTTTCTTCTCACTGATTCTGACATCGCTCCCACGTGGCAGTGTTTTCAAAGTCAAGAGTTTCTGCCTTGAGCTTCCCGCAGTTTCCCCAAATCAGGAAGCAGAGTTGATGCTTTAATGAGCAGAAGGACCCTCAGAAATACATTTGTGGGAATTACAAATGAGTTCACTGAAATAAAGAAGCTACATAGCCACGTGTGACAATGGGATCCCATCTCTCTTCGCTGTAATGTTCATTTCTGAACTGGTCAAGCAGAGACCACAGTACAAACCTTCATGAAAGGAGGGGAACATTGTCATGTGATGGCCCATGGCTCTTCAGAAAGCTGTTTCTGAGCTGACACAGAAGATCCCGCTGCAATTTCAACCACTGTGAGGAATTCATGTCCTCTTTCTGCTTTTATTCTTCCTTGCAATGACCGAGCATGAGTTTTACTTCCTATACAGCAACATGAATACCAGAATCTGTAATTAGGCAAAAGATAATGAGTGATAGAGATAATTAAATTTCATGGTAAATATTAAGAGTCCTGATGGTAAGTGTTCTTTAGAACGACGCAATGTTTATGAATATTTCATGTACTCCTACAGGTCCACTCAAATGGAAAATCTGCAAACAGGTACTGTGTTATCTGTCAATTTTATTTTAAAGTAACTTGAGAAATTAGTATAGCTTCTGAAAATGACAGAAGTTTCACACCTCTCTCCAGCACTCAAAGAACATATTCCCTGAGGTAATGGTCATTAAGAGTCCAGCATATATGGAGTAGTCATTGTACTCACAATGATGCTCTTGTTAATGCTCAAAGAGATAGAAGACATGTCATCCACAGGCAAGTCACATTTGGTAAAAATTTGTTGTATGACAATATTTTTGTACACTGTTAAGATGTGTTGTTCTCAATGGTTTAGAAAAGAACTTAATGGCCAATAGCTAGGCAGGAAGAGGTTAGGCAAGACTTCCAGACAGGGAGAGAGCTCTCTGAGATGAAGAAGGGTGGAGACAACAGGAGATGCTGGGAGACGAACTTGCCATGCTGAAAAAGGTACTTTGCCATGTAGTAGTACATAAGAAATATGGGTCAATTTAAGTTAGAAGAGCTAACAAGACTAAGCTATCAGCTGAGAATTTAAAATTAAGAATAAGTCACCTGCTGTTACTGTGGAGTTGGCTGGTGGAACAGAATATTCCACCAACAAAGACTGGATTTAAGAATTCTGCAATAGAAAATATTAAATGAAATTTCAATAATTCAAAATGTGTACAATTAAGTTTGAGAATCATAACTTATTCCATTTGAGATAATCCCATATATCCCAAGCAGACTTCACACACCCTGTGAAGATGAGGATAATCTTGTTCTCCTAATTTTCTTGCTTGTGCCTCCTAAGTGCTAGGATTATGAGCCAAAACCATTTTACCTAGATAGCCTTTGTTACTGGTTTTGTTGGTTGAGTAAGGTATCTATTAGTAAGCTGTTTCTAGAGGAAGACAACCAATGATGTGAATATATATATCAATATATTTTATATATCATATATGTAATGTATCAATATAAATTAATAATATAAACAATTTATATATTTACTCATAAGTAAAATAGAATCCAAATTGAAAATCCCACAGAGTGTTTCATAACTTGAAGGATTAAAAGATTCCAGTACATATCTAATGTGAGATGCAAGAAAAACTCTTACCCATAAGCTCCTGCAATCTAAATACCAAGTGACTACTTCCACCACACACTGACACAGAACAAACATGCAATTCTGAATCAGAATAATCATAACACAGTACAGAAGGATTAGCCCCAAATCAAGAAGGACAAATACACAATCAGATGGCTCCACTTTTTGGGACTTCGGCAGCAGTGGTGTTGACCTCAAAGGACTTAATGTGGCCCCATCCTTCCAGCTTCACCAGGAAGACATATAACCTATCTCCTATGCATTCTCCTCATTGCTTGTATGTTTCCTTAGCAGATCCTGGACTTCCCTCCATCATATAACTGGCTCCCCCAATATCTTGGTCAATGTAATAATTTTGTTTATATAAGAAACTGGTCACCACAGTCTTGAGTAAACTGCATGATTCCGGCATCCATTACTTGTATTTTTTTCCAGCAATCAAACAGTGATGTCACAATAATCCTAAGGAATACCTCCCAATTTTCAACACTCCGTAGTAACAGGATTTCTCTTATACACTAATTTCCTTCTATTGATAATCTTCTAATGGGAGGATGAAAAACTTTGCCATATTCTTTGCCTTCATAAATGTTTTCTGATATAACCTCATTTAGTCTTATAAAGGGTATATGTTGGACAACGTTAAAAGTTATTGCTGCAGTCCTATGTACAAAGTTTCTACATAATATGAATTCACTTGTGGTTAACAAAAATCAAGTTTAAACTAAACATGTTCCACATGACTTGTATTTGTAGGTTTCCTCAACAAAAAATTTCTTGATATGAAGGTGTGTCAAATAACCTTTTGTTGGAGTTTACAGTAGTTTCTCTTAAATGTGATTTTCTCATAATTAATTTCATTTTCTCATGTTTCATCTATTTACAGTTTCATTTGCTTTTTACAGGATTCCTCTACACTATGGTGTTAAACTGACAATAAAAATATCAAGATACAGTTTACCATATCCTTTCTAACAGTGGAGCCTTTTCCAGTGTGGCTGCCCTAGTGCAGAATTAAGGTTGAACAAACCTCAGAGCCATGTGACATTGTCTCAAGGAGGGAAGCTCTGATGATAACTATGGCATAAAGGAGAGTGGAAAACCTTGCCACATTCTTTACTTAGTGCGGTTTCTGTTGCTGTGATAAATAAAGGCCATGATAAGCAACTTCACAGGAGAGAAAGGGAGTAATATGGATTGCACTTCATCATTCTTAGAAGCCAGGGCAGAAGAACACAGCTGAAATCTAGGGCAGCAGGTAAAACAGAAATCATGGTAGAATGCTGTTTGCTGTTATCATCTCTCTGACCTGGCATTAGTCAGCAATCTCATACACCTGGGACCACCTGTCCAGGAGTGGCACTCCAAGGTGCACTGGCATCATCTTGTGGTCTAGATTCATCTACATCAGTCATGGTAATGCCCCACAGACATGCCCATGGGTCAGTGAGTTCCTACTTGAGACAATATCACATGTTTATCTGTGTAAACTTCATCAGAAGCAAAATAGGACATAAGTATCTGCAAATCTTATCAACATATATTTTTGGTGGTGATAAAGATTAGAAATACTACTGAAGACTATTCTGCATTACTTGGGTGTATCAAATTTCTCACTCTTACGATATTTTGAAGAACACTTTTGATGTGACAGCCAGGTGAAGGTCTTTCCACAGTCAGCATTTATAGTGCACTTCACCAATATGAATCTTATGATGTGGGTAGAGACATGAAGACCATCTAAACAACTGGTCATACACTGTATTTGCAGAGACTCATGTGTGACTTCTGTGATGTACAATAAGGAATGAATGATAAATAAAACCTTCTGAAAATTAGTCACATTTGTGTGATGGTTGCTTAGTAACTTTCCTTTTAAGGTTTGAGGAACTTTTAAAGGCATCTCAGACTCTTCACAGGTGCGATGTTTCTCTCCAGGACAAATTCTACTGAGGGCAGTGATGATGAATGATAACATTCACTATATTCTGCATATGTCTTTGGCTGGCCTCTACAACTGATTCTTTTGTGTGGGCAAGGTCTGAATGATTTTAAAGACCTTACCACATTTCCCACACATAGAGGGCTTCTATTCAAAATGAAAAATTTTGATATCTTTTATGATATCAAGAAGTAAAAATATTTTATGAACATTTTAAGACTTGTACTATTTCACCTCAGTATGAAGTACCATCTGTTGAGAAATATTGGTCAGCCTACTAAAGGGTTTGTAACATTTTTCTCACTTGTGGTGTTAATGTCCAGTAAGAATTATCAGGTATTTCAAAAGTTCTTAGTGAGTACAGAATATCACAGCACGTTCTTCACACTTGTGTGGTTTCTCTCACAAATGAATTCTTCGATGTTGCTTGAGACCAGAAGACTGGTAATAGCTTTTCCCACAATCTTCACACTTGTAACGTTTCTCTCCAGTATGAATTATCTGATGTTTAGAACGTGCTGTAGAACTTCTAAAATCTTTGTCACATTCTTTACACCTGTAGGGTTTCTCTCCAGAATGAGTTCTTTGATGAGCCTTAAAGTTTTTCATATTGTTGAGCACTTTGCCACATACTGTACATTTGTAAGGGTTCTCTGCATTGTGAGTTAATTTGCGCTGACATTAGTAGGATTTTGTAGAACAGGCTTTTCCACATTCTTCACACTTGTGGGGCTTCTCTCCAGAGTGGAATATCAAGTGAGTAGAAAGAATCCAGGAAGTCCTAAAAGCCACACCACACACTTCACAATTGTAGGGTTTCTCTCCTGTATGAATTCTTTGGTGTTCAGAAAGTGATGATGGACAATGGAAGGCCTTGCCACATACTTCACACTGTAGGGTTTCTCTCCTGTATGAACTCTCTTGTGTTTAGAAAGCAATGATGGACCATGGAAATCCTTGGCACATACTTCACACCTGTAGGGTTTTTCTCCAGTATGAATTCTCTTGTGCACAGAAAGTAATGATGGAAAACGGAAGGCATTTCCACAAACTTCACAATTGTATGGCTTTTCTCCTGTATGAATTCTCTTATGCTTAGAAAGTATTGAAGGATAATGGAAGGACTTGTCACATACTTCACACTTGTAGGGTTTCACTCCTGTGTGAATTTTCTTGTGTACTGAAAGTAGTGATGGAGCACAGAATGCTTTGTCACATATCTCACACTTGGAAGGTTTTTCCCCAGTATGGATTACTTTGTGCTTAGAAAGTAATGATGGACCATGGAAGGCCTTAGCACATAATCCACACTTGTATGGTTTCTCTCCTGTATGAATTCTCTTGTGTTCCCTTAGTAATGATGGAACACGAAAGGCCTTATCACATTCTTCACACTTGTAGGGTTTCACTCTTAAAGAATTCTCTGATGCTTACTAAATTTTGATTTCCAATCAAAGGATTTGCCACATTCTTTGCATGTATAACATTTCCCCCTGGTGAATAAAAGTTGAGAAATAAATGAAAGCAGAGAAACATTCTTTATAATTTACAGTGCTCATTCTTTAAAAATAGAAATATTTATTCATACTTGCATTATCCTGTATAAATAATAAGCTATATTCAACTCTCCATACCTGTTTTTAATAACATGATAGCTGTAAATCATGTAACCTTCCATTGAAGGAAGAAGATCAGGACAACATATAACATGTAAACAAAGGACTATTAATGGAAGTCAATCATGTAAGGAAGGCATATAATCAACAATTAAAAAATCTTTAAAGCTTTATTTATTAAAATACAAATGAAATGCCACTAAATTTCCCCCTTTTGTCTAATTATTGCAATGGAAACCAGTCCCTTAAACAAATAGAGAAATCTTATGATTACATAAAAACAAAGTAGTCAAACTTTGAAAATACCTATATATACTCTCTCATATATATGATATACATATGTATATACTCTCATATACACATATGTGTATATATGCACATGTGTATGTACATATATATTTATATATATGAGAGAGTATATTTAGGTATTTTCAAAGTATATATGTGTGTGTGTGTACACTTTTAATATATAGAGATTTGGTCTTTGAAGTTATCAGAGTTAAGTTGCAGAAGAAGCCTGTTCATAATAATATTAAAAATACATTTCAAGGATTCAAGACAGGAGTTTTATGCATATCTTATGAAGATAATACATATCCATGTTAAAGTTCCTTTAGAAATGGCAGAGTTTGACTGTCACTGAATCTCATGGCAGGGGAAAACAAAACTTATGAGCCTTGGATCATCCTACACATCTGACAGATATCACCATTTGACAGAAAGAGATCCTTAAAAAAGATTTTCACCAGAACATTGTGTATTAATGCTCAAGAGAAAGTCTCATGTTCTATTGGATCTCTGAATTTCCACTGTCCCCTCATTTCCATATACCTGCTTGCATGGCAGGTACTGCTGCTTGTTTCTTCACATCAGAAGGTTCTTGTCGTTGCTCCAGAAATGTTACCAGGTATGGTTTACAGGATGCAAGACCTGATTTGGGGAAAAGGGAACATCATTGTTAGTGGGTTCTCCTGGGGATAACATGTCCTTTCCAGAACTGTGTATAAAAATGAGAAAATATAATCAAGGAATAAAGAATTATTTTTTCATGAGTTTCCTTATGGCCACATTAAAAATGCTTAGGAGGAATTTAGGGTTTGCAGGTCCTGAGCTTCATGTCCCTCAGTTACAAGGAAAAATAATAAAACTGAAGTATATGACAGAATCTTTAATATGCATCACCCCTGCTCATGCTACTTACTTACTAATAATAGCATTAAATAAAGAATACATGTAAAAGATGGAAGGGCATTATGAACACAAGAAGAAATGAAATAGTTCTAAGATTATTAGTAATCTTAATTTTCCTGAGTAGCACCATGAACTTCATTGTTGGACTCATAAGCTCCCATGAGATATTTGCACAAAGGGAGGTGGTCTCATGCTGAAGACACCATGGAAATGATCCTCACCCAAGAATACAAAGTTGCTGTAATTCTCCAAAATCACATCCTTGTACAATTTCCATTGAGTAGGGTCCAGGCATTCCCACTCCACTGCAGAGAAATAACTGATCATATCCCAGAATGACAGCATACCCTGAAATAAAGTAAAAAGAGTGAAAAATGTATATTGTGTTGATTAAAATTGTCAGTAAGAGTTTAAATAACAAAAAATATCATATGCTTCTTGATACAAATCTAATTAACCTAGAGTGAGAGGAGAGATAGAAGTACTTCAGATATAGGTAGAGTAATATCCCTAAAATACTTCTGATATAGTACTATGATGTTATATAGGACTCACCATTAAGAAAGTACAGCAGAACAACCTAGAAACTCCCATGAATATTACACTTTTAAGAATCATAAAATGAGGAGCAGAAGGAAGGAGATCATGAGCAAGGAAGTCAGGACCGCGAGG
>LOEQ01006912.1:107672-117811 GCA_001685075.1 Bramus lutescens | reverse complement strand
GGCCAGGCCACCAGGAGAAGCCTCAGCATCATAATGGGTGGGCCAGGCCACCAGGAGAAGCCTCATCAGTGCAGCAGGCCATGGTGGGAGCAATGACCTCCAGAAATTATCTCACCACTGGAGCCTCAGTCTCAGTGTGCCTGCAGCTGGCGGAGTGACCATCGGATCCATCATGCCTGCACATGGAGGAGCACACATCTGAGCCTTGGGCCCATAGGCACCTAGAGGAACAATTACCAAAAGTTCAGCCCTGCTTCAACCTAAAGGAGGGTTCAATGAAGCCACAGCCCCCAACTACTAGGATTGGAGGGAAAGGAACACCCCTGTAACACAGACTCCAAGTGTTCTGATTGGAGGAAGAGATGGGCAGACAACAGGGTAAAAGTACACTCAACTATATAAAATGCAATACAGCACCACCAGAAACTAGTGGTTCTACAACAGCAGAAGAAAACATTCTTAAAAATACCTTTATGGCCTACTTTTTTGGACAAAGTCGCCAGCAGCACATTCCATGCACTACCCCCACCCACAGGAACCCCAGAGACCTGGGAGAAGCAGCCCTACATCTCCAACCACCTCCTATAGCATCTGTGAACATCAGAGCCTTGGCCCTGCCATACCTGGAGAGGTGAATGTCCGGGTCCCCAGCTGGAGGGCCCTAGGACTACTGGAGACTCCATCCCCACCCTCACTCACACCTGGAGAGGTGAGTGTCTAGGTTCTCAGCTGGAGGCCCTACTCTCTAGGTCCTAGCCCCTGAAGGAACATCCCATGCACAACCCCCACCCAGTAAGGCCCCAGAGACCTGGGAGCAGACTACACATACCCCCAAGCCACCCCCACAGCATCTGAGACAACTAGAGCTTTGGCCACACTTACACTTGAAGAGGTGAATGTATGGGTTTCTGGCTGGAAGGCCTACCCTGGAGGCGCATCCTGTGCCACATCCCCACCGAGCAAAGTGCCAGAAACCTAGGACCTATCAGAACTATTCCCAACTTTTCAGTGGAAACTCTGAAGCCAGAAGGTACTAGATAGATGTTCTGCAGACACTAAAAGATCATGGGTGCCAGCCCAGACTGCTATACCCAAGCAAGCTGGTGTAATTATCCCAATATCTAACAAAGTGGACTTCAAACTAAAATTAATCAAAAGAGATGAGGAAAGATATTTCATTTATCACATGAAAATCCATCAAGATGCTGTCTCAAAATTTTGAATACATATGTACCAAATACAAGGGCACTCATATTTGTAAAAGAAACATTACAAAAGCTTAAATCACACATCAAACTCCACACACCAGTAATGGGAGACTTCAGTACCCCACTCTCACCATTGGACAGGTCTGTCAGAAGTAACATAACAGAGAAATAAAGGAACTAACAGATGCTATGATTCAAATGGGCTTAACATATNTATATAGAAAGAGAGAGAGAGAGAGAGAACATTCTGCCCAAACACAAAAGAATATACTTTCTTCTCAGCACCTCATGGAACCATCTAAAAAACTGGCCACATATTTGGTAATAAAGCAAACCTCAACAGATACAAAAAACCTGGAATAACCCTTTGCATCTTATCAAATCACCATGGCTTAAAGTTAGAATTCAACAACAACATGAATGGCAGAAAGCCCATAAACTCATGGAAATTGAACAATGCTAAATAGAATCACCCTTGAGTCAAGGAAGAAATAAGAAATCAAAAACTTCCAGGAATTCAATGAAAATGAATACACAACATACCAAACTTATGGGACACTTTGAAAGCAATGCTAAGAGGAAAATTCATAGTACTAAGTGCCTACATAAAGAACCTGGAGAAATATCATACTAGCCATTTAACAGCATATTTGGAAGCTCTAGAACAAAAGAAGCAAACTCACCTAAAAGAAACAAAATCAAAATGAACAAAATTAAGGAAGAACTTAACGGGTCTATAATGGACCCAAAACAAATGGGGAAAGTGATTTATAATAAAAAGTCTTCCAGATAAAACAAGTGATTCCATGCCCTGATGGATTCACAACAGAATTCTCATGGACATCCAAAGATTTATAGCTAATCATTCTTTAAATATTAAAAAAAAGAAACAGAAGGACCACCCCAAACTACTTCTATGAAGCCAGTATCATTCTAATAACACAATTAGGTAAAGAAAAAACAACAAGAACAAAAAATCACTAGGGGACAATATCCATAATGAACACAGATTCAAAATGCTCAAAAAAAACCTGTAAAGAAAACACAAACACATCAAAAAAGATTATCTGACATGATCAAGTTGGCTTATCCACTGATAAGGGACTGTTCAACATACACAAGCCAATAAATGTAATGAACCATGTAAATAGTCTTAAGACAAAAAAATCACAGGAGCATCCCAACAGATACAGAAAAGGCCTTGAACAAAATCCAACATGCACTCATGATAGACGTGCTAGAGAAAGGAGGACTTATACCTCTTATAAAATCCATGTATGAGGAAACCACTAACCAAAATCTTCCTAAGTGAGGAAAACATGAAGGAAGCAACTGACATAAGTATAAACTATCCATATCCTTTTCCAATTTTTCTAGGAGCACTAGCTGAATCAATAAGTCAAGAGGGATAAATTAGAAATAGGGAAAGAAGAAAACAAAAGTATGCCTATTTGTGGATGATATACAAAGATAATCTCAGAAGTAACACTGAAAAATTTCTAGATATACAAACAAATTCAGCAATGTGGAAGAATAAAAAGTCAACTTGCACAAATGAATAATTTTCTATGCATAAACAACAAACAGAGTGAAAGATCATGAACGCATACCCATTCACCATAGCCTCAAAGAATATAAATTGTTTGGGAATGCAACACACCAAGGAGTGAATTCATTTTACCTGGAAAACTTTAAACAAATGAAGAAAGAGATGGAGAAATACATCAGAAAATAGAAAGATATTCAATGCTAAGTTATTGGTAAAATTAACACTGGCAGAATGACCAATTTATCAAATTCAATGTACAGATTCAAAGTAATCACATTCAAAATTCCCATCTCATTTTTTAACAGAAATGAACACTATTATACAGTTCATATAGACTCACAAAAAAACCCACATAGCTAAAACAATCTTGGAAAAAAAGAACAATTATAGGAGGACTACTCTAGATCTCAAGATATAAGATAGAGGCGTAGTAATAAAAACAAGATAAAAGGTTTAGAAAAGACAGACATGCATTCTAGACCAATGGAACAAAATCAGAGAACCAAACATGAGCACATATAACTTTAGTCATTTACCAGTTCACAAAATGCCAAAATATACACTGGAGAAAGCAAAGCATCTTCAACTACACCCAGTAAACTATGTTTTTAAGAATCTTTTTTTTTTTTAAATACAGGTCTCATGTAGCCTAGGATCACCTTGAATTTGCTATGAAGCAGAGGATGACTTTGAACTCTGGGTTTCCTGACTCTCTCTTGAAATTCAGAGATGACAGGATGAGCCACAGAATAGGCTTAATTCAAAATATCTATAAATGTCTGAGGCCTGTAGGTTATACGGGATCATGATGCTGTATCATTCCTACAATGTAAGGAAGTTGTTTTGATGTAGAAAGCAGTGTGCATTTCCCACTTCGCATAATGTTACTATTTTCCCTACAGATTAACAACATTAACTGAGAAGTTGACATTATTTTAAATATAGTTGGGAAATCACCGAAACTTCCAGTGGAAAGGACAAGGTGATTTGAAGCCATATTTCCTAAGAGTAGACTTCAATGTCAAAAGCCAGTCTCCAGCACACTTGGTTTGAATGAAGATGGCAATATATGTAAGACTCCATGGGACAGGGCGAGGAACTGGGCAGGAAAATTGCCAGAAAGAAGCTGTGCCTGGTTGTGAGTGAAAAACTCTTGTGGAATTTCAGTACTGTGGAGAGACACACATGCTGCAGATTCAGAGAATTCCCTGCTTTGGGCTGGTTTTACCATTCAGATACAGTCACTCCTTGTATCAGTCTGTGGTCGACTAAACAGTTTGTGACAATAGATGAAAGAAACTTTCAGAAAGTCACTCCGTCATAGTACACAACCAATAAAGTACCCACCAATACATTTTAAAATTGCCTTGACCAATGGTATTCTTTGTTCTGTAAACCCATGAAACTGCTTCCACTTTGGAGCATGTAATTTGGGGTAACCTAAATTTGTGTTCCCAGGGCATGGTAATTCAAATGGCTTCAGATTAAACTCTTTTTCCCTTTAATATGAGAGCTGAAGGTTTTGCATTGACAAGGACCTATTATGTGCAAATCACAGGAACCTGAGTAAGCCACAGCCTTCCAAAGTCATCTTTTATTGTCTCTAGCTCAGCACAAAAACTTGGGTAAATACTTCTAGAACTGTTCAGGGAACATCGGTGGACGTGGATGCCACATTCAGGGGCAGTTTGTTTAAGGGAGTTTAGACACTATCGATAAAGTCAAGAATTAGAAGAAAAGCATGTAACCAGAGGACAATGTACAGATTCTGCCAGATCAGTAGGACCATTTCTCCCCTCCCTTACACAGACATTCAAGCCTCCTCCTGTCAATCACGAATTCCGTTTCTCTCGTCACACCAAGTCCTCTCTCATATCTGAAAATGAGTCTAAATTTCTGACATCACAGTCTGAAGTGGAATTGGATGCGGTACTACTGTCCAGTCTTTCTCACTCTGCACTGTGAAGTCCATAATTATCTGGATTCTGCAAAGAGAGGGTCAAACTAACTACAAGATTATTCTGTGGGTGTATGGGAGTGTAATGTGATGATTCCAGTCACAGGAGTGTATATAAGTGATTCCTATTCCTATTTATGGAGGCTTCCATAAATCTAACAATTCATTCCAAGGGAAAAGGAACTAACATCTATGCAGCAATTGCCCTCACAGGACTCTCTGCCTCTGGAAACTGGAAACTTTAGGAACATCTGCGAGATCAAACCAAGAGTAATAGGCCGGACATAAAGTTTAACCGGCGCAATTTGTCCAAGTATTCAACATGTCATGTGAAATCTGACTACAGCCATGCAAGCAAAGGTCAGCTAGGGGCATGCTATCCAGCCAAGCATGAAAGTTAGCTTTCCAGCTCCTCAAACACCAGCGGTCACAGACCCAGCCTGCCTGCCAATGCGATCCTGTTCTTTCCAAACTTCATTCCTTGGCTACTGAGCCTTCCAGTCACAGGAGCACAGGTGGGCTCGGGCAGCAGTGGAGTCCTAGGAACTTGGCACTCACAGCACATAGCTTTGGCGTGGCGCCCTCTCCCCTCAAACCTGCACCCAGGTGCAGCGGACCAGCCTAGGTCAGCACAGCACCTCCAGGTCAGCTTCTCCCACCTCCCTGTTAAGCAGCCTAAATCAGCAACCTCCATGCCGGACCCGCCACCTTGCACAGTCCCTCAGATCTGCAGGACGGCGCTGCACCCTGCACCAACCTCCATGTCAGGGTTCCAAGCCCAGAGCTGAGCAGGACGCTCGCCTAACTTTTGGGGAGAAGCTAAGTTTCAAGGCTGAACGCGGAAGTTCTGTGTCCACAACGCCTTCTTGTGACGTCATCACGGTCGAGACTACATTTCCCATAAGTCAGCGCGAAGGTTCCTGCCGAGTTTTGTGCAGGTGAGGTTGTAAGGAAAGGGCTTGAGCACAGGGACAGTCAAGGTGGATCAGGCTGTTTTATCCTGCGTTCTCAGCACCCGGTGTTAGCTTACCATGTTTACCACGTTTCCTAGTTATTTCCGCTAATACCTGTGAGTTTAAAGCTCAGGCCTACTTAGTGTGGGATCTTAATTACAGCATGAAAACTCACATTTGTCTGTTTCACTTAAAAATAAGGAAGCAGGAAGCTACTGTAGGACCGAACATCATCTCTTCAAGATGCTTTTTGAAACCATCCTTGATAATCCTGCCGCTCATGCAGCGTCTCAGGTGCTTAAGACAGAAGACTCAGAAAACAAGGCTAACAAGGACAATTTATAGACTCGTTTTATCTAAACACACGGTAGAGAACGGACAAGGGGAGCTTTGGGTAAGGGCTATGACATTTGACTATAGTGAAGGTGGCTTCGGTTTAATACCCAGTAATAAAATTAATCCTTGTTCTCCTGTGCTTAGACACAGTGTGAGGTAGACATGGATCAGACTCCAAAGCCCGCCTAGGGTTCATGTGAATGCTGGAATCCACGCAGTGAAGGGCATGGGCCAGGGCCTCGGAGATGGTTAAAAATCACTGAATGAAGTGAAAATTACCGCTCTGATGTTTACTTGCAATGAACTTCCAGAATCCATCTAAGGATCTTTCCATTTTTCTGTAAATTCCGTTTCCACACTTTCACCCATTTGTTTGTCTAATTTAATTTTTGTGTCCACTCTACCATAACCACCTCACCCACTTCTCCCTGACTTTTCACAAACTCGGGCACATAAGTCACCACCAGCTGTGCCCTGAGCACATGCTTTCCTCCTCTGCACCTCCTTCAAGGGGCACAGCTCCTGGGATCACACTGAAGTGTGCACCATCTACTGGTCCATTGTGCGTTGTAGGATTTCCCTCTGCTCTACGTTTGATGTTCCTTATTGAATTCCCTATCTCTCCTCTTATCCTGAGATTGTTCATCTTTGACACTATTTTGAACATCAACAGTATCTGTCTTGACCTTCCCTCATTTGTGCTAAGCAGAACACTGAGATGATTCCTTCTCGAATACAAAGGTGTCAGAAATATATTTTAGGAACATGGATTGCACTCACTGTATTGAAGAACCTACATGGAATCATGGAGTACTGAGAATATCCATCTCTTCTTTGGAAGATTTTGGCGCATTTCATGCTTGAGACAAAAACCCCATCACAAGGAAGATTTAATGTTTTCATTATAGACTTCATGTGACTGAAGACGGTGAAGTTCATAGTCAATTCCTTTATTCCAGACTATGTTTTACCCGACTCAGAACAACTTCCTCAACTTAGAGAAACTAGATTCAACAAGCAGGGCTTCCACCTGGACATTTGATTGACAAGTCTGTCTAGAATGAGGTCATGTCTGCTCTGTCTTCCTCCCTAGAGCTGCAGTGAAGGGCATTGTCAGCAACCTTAAGACTTTCTTAAGAATTTCTGAGCATGGGTAGGCTTCCAATGTGTGTTTGTGGGTATGGGCACACGTGTGTTTTTGTGTGTACACGTTTTTGTGTGAGACAGTGTGTACATTTGTATGTGCAGATTATTTCTGTGTGCACATTTGTATGTGACTGAGGGTACATGTGTTTGTGTGTGCACATGTGTGTTTGTTTGTGTCTGTTACATAGAAACATGACTAGAGGGTTGGTCCTTCATGTGAGAAGTGCTGATTCTTCAGGACACAGTACTCATTCACAAGTCATTTTCAGTCTCCATTTCTTCCAAGTGGGAACAAGTCTAAGTTAAGGCAGAGCTTTCATAATTAATACTACGTCTCTGTGTTGGGTTTGTGAGCTGGTGGCCTAAAGAAAAACAATTCTACACTTTAGTAATAAAACCCGCATGATAATGGTATGAAAAAGACACTTTTATCCATGGACTCAAACTGACGACCCAGACACAAATCCATACATGTAAGGACACCTGATTTTTGATTTAAAAAAGAGCCAGAAATACACAATGGAAAAAAGCTTCCCCAACAAATGATGCTAGTCTAACTGGATGTCTCAATGTAGGAGACTGCAAACAGATCCACCCTTATTACCCTGCAAAAATTCAAATCCAAGTAAATCAAAGACTTCAACATAAAACCTGATAAAGTGACCCTGATAGAAGCCAAAGTTGGGGATAATCTTCAAGACTTTGGCACAGGAGATGACTACCTGAATAGAACACCAATGGCATAGGAACTAAGATAGAAAATTAATAAATGGGACCTCATGAAATTGAAAATCTGTAAGGCAAAGGACACCATCAAAAGGACAAAAAAAGCAGCCTGAAGAATGGGAAAAGATTCTTACCAACTCCACATCCTACAGAGGGCTAATATCCAAAATATATAACAAACTCAAGAAATTAGATATCAACACACCAAATACTCCAATTAAAAATGGGGTACAGGTCTTAACAGAAAATTCTCAATAGAGGAATCCCAAATGGCAAAGGCACTTTAAGAAATGTTCAACATCCTAGGCCATCAGGAAAATGCAAATCAAAATGACACTGAGATACCATCTTACACCTATGAAAATAACTAAGATCAACAACACAAGTGCCAGCTCAGGATGTGGGATCAACTGGAACATTCCAGCACTGCTGGTAGAAGTACAAAGTTTATAGCCAATTTAGAAGTCAGGATGGAGTTTCCTTGGAAAATTCATCTACCTCAAGACCCAGCTATACCAGCCTTAGCCATATACCCAAAGGGTGATCCGTCCTACCACAAGGACACTTGCTTCATTAGTTCACTGCAGATTTATTCATAATACCCAGAATTTGGAAACAACCTAGAAGTCCCTCAACCAATGGCTAAAGATGACATGGTACATTTACACAATGGAGTGTTACTCAGTTATTGAAGAGATGAATAAGGTAACTCAGACTCAGAAAGACCAACATGGTATGTAGTCACTTATAAGTATATACTAGCTGTTAAGTAAACAACAATCATGCTTAAATCCATATACCTGAGGAGGCTAAGTAACAAGGAGGGTTCTGTAGTGGATACATGCATCTTCCTGGGAAGGTAAAATAGATTGTACAGGAGGACTCGGGGTGGGTTAGGAGTTTCAAAACTTCTTTGTAAGTCTCAAAGTCCTTGACACATTCTTCACACCAGGGTGCTTTCTCTCACAGATGATTTCTTTGGTGTTGCTTTAGACCAGAAGACTGGTAAAAGGTTTTGCCACATTCTTCACACTTGTAACATTTCTCTCCGATATGAACGGTCCGATGTCTAGAACGTGCTGTGTACGTTCTGAAGTCTTTGCCACATTCTTTACACTTGTAGGGTTTCTCTCCAGAATGAATTCTTTGATGTTCTTGAAGACTTCGAGAACTGTTGAGCTGTTTGCCACATTCTTCACATCTGTAAAGTTTCTCCATACTGTGAAGTAATTTGTGCTTAGTTAGGTATGACTTTGTAGAGAAGGCTTTTCCACATTCCTCACATCTGTATGGTTTCTCTCCAGAATGCAGTACCAAGTGACTAGATATTTGCCAGGAGGTGCTAAAGACCTCACCACATACTTCACACTTATAGGATTTCTTTCCTGTATGAATTCTTTTATGTACAGAACGCAGTGACGGGGTATGGAAGGCCTTGCCACACAGTTCACATTTGTAAGGTTTTTCTCCTGTATGAATTCTCTTGTGTGCAGAAAGTAATGGTGGAGCATGGAAGGCCTTGCCACATACTTCACACTTGTAGGGTTTCTCTCCTGTGTGAATGTTCTTGTGGTCAGAAAGTACTGATGGACAATGGAAGGCCTTGTCACATACTTCACATTTATAGGGTTTTCCCCCTGTATGGATTCTCTTGTGTCTAGAAAGTACTGATGGAGCATGGAAGGCCTTGCCACATACATCACACTTATAGGGTTTCTCTCCAGTATGAATGTTCTTGTGTACAGAAAGTAATGATGGACAATGGAAGGCCTTGCCACATGCTTCACACTTGTAGCGTTTCTCTCCTGTATGGATCCTCTTGTGCACGGAAAATAATGATGGAGAATGAAAGGCTTTGCCACATACTTCACACTTGTAGGGTTTCTCTCCTGTATGAATTCTCTTGTGTATAGAAAGTAATGATGGGAAACAAAAAGACTTGCCACATTCTTCACACGTATAGGGTTTCATTCTTAAATGTATCCTCTGGTGGTTAGTAAGTTGTGAGTTCCAATGAAAGGTTTTACCACATTCTTTGACTGTATATTGTTCATTGCCTGATGAGTAAAGGATGAAAAATGAATGAAAGCTGAGCAAAATTCTTTATTGTTTGTAGTGAAAGAGGAGCAGGCCTGCTTTTCATCCAGCCGGGGTCCCGCATGGCTAGCTTATACCCGGAAATAACAACACACAAATTACATTCATTTAAGCACTGCCTGGCCCATTATATCTAGCCTCTTCTTGGCTAACTCTCACATCTTGAT
>LOEQ01006912.1:88611-107209 GCA_001685075.1 Bramus lutescens | reverse complement strand
TACAATTTGTGTGTTGTTATTTCGGGGTATAAGCTAGCCATGCGGGAGCCGGGCAGGACGAAATGCTGGCCTGCTCACCTCCTCACTACAATTGTTACTATGATTATTTTTAAAAACAAAACAGTTATTCATTATTATACTTGCATTTCCCTTTGGAAATGATATCCTTAAATCTAAATTTCTACAGCTGCATCCAATGGAGCATAATTTAGAAACACAACCGCTGGAAATAATGTAACCTTACATTGAAATAAGAACACTAGGAAAACATAGAATATAGAAATAAAGGATTATTAATCAAAATCAAACATGGAAGGAAGGCATACAAAAACAATTAAGAAGACCCTTCTGAGTATTATGCTAATGGAAATCAATCCCTTAAACAAATATATAAATTCTTAACTAGATAAACACAAAGGATAAAAGTATTTGAATGTGGAAAACACATTTATACATAATTTATGCATATAAACTATATACATATGTTATATACATTATAATTATATATTATAATGTACACATTATATACCTAATATATACATATTCTAATGCAGAGTTTTGTTTTGAAAGTTATGAAAGTTACATTAGATAACCAGAAGACTGTCATTACAATATTAAATAACATATTTCAAAGGTTTAAGATAGGAAATTAATGAATATTTTATGAGGAAAATAAATACCCAAGACAATCATATTGTAAAAAATAAGTCAAGTTCACTAAGAAATGACAGAGCTTTGGAATCACTGTAAACACAGGCTAATCTCATGGGAGGAGAAGAATAAAGTGTGGGAAACTCCAAGTATCATAAACATCTGAGAGATGTCCTTCTTAGAAAGCAAAGGACAGAAAGGGAGATCCCTAGAAAATGATTTTCACCGACAGCTCGTTTCTCAGTTCTAAGGATAAAGCCCAGATTTCTGCTGGACCACTGGCCTCCCACTCTGCTCACGGACGCCCTCCTCCCTACACACCTGGCTGCATGGCGGCTGCTGCTTGTCTCTGCATGTCTGAAGGCTCTTGTTTTTGCTCCAGAAATGTCACCAGGTATGGCTTTGATGAAGCAAGACCTGATTGTGTGAAAAGGGAACAACATCGTTAGTGTGTTTGCCTGGGAATCACATGCCATCCCCAGGACTGTGTACAGAGGGAATGAGAAGACACAATAAACGATCATAGAGGAACAACTCTTAATGTGTTATATAACGGGCACATCAGACTGCTTCAGAGGAATTTAGGATTTGAACGTCTTGAGGTTCTTGGCCCTTAGTTACAAGGACAAATATTAAAGCTGATGAGTATGAAATTCTCTTTTAACATGTACACACCCTGCTTATGAAACTGAATTTCTAATACTACCACTCACTGTTGTAATACAAATTCCATCAGATAGTCTACAAAGGTAGCAAGTTTCATGTTAACAATTATTAAGAATTTATCATGGAATAGATACTCACCCACGAACACAAGATTGTTGTAAATCTCCAATATCACATCCCTGTACAAATTCCACTGAGCAGGACCCAGACATTCCCACTCCTCTGCAGAGAAATAAATGGCCACATCCCAGAATGACATATCCTGAAATAAAGAACAATAAATGAATACCATACATTGCATTTATTAAAACTGTCAATAATAGCCCAAATACCATGAAGAATCATGTGCTTTTGCATACAAATCTAAAAGTCATTAAGAATTGAGAGGAGAGCTAGAAATGCTTCTGGTATGGGTAAGCAATATCCCTAAACTAAGTCTGACGTAGTAGTGTGATGTTATATGGAACTCATCTTTAAACAAAGTGAAGGCAGAAGATCCTAGAAACACCTGTGGACATTATACTTTGAAGAACCATAAAATGGAGAGTATGTGGATCTATGAATCAGTATGATGGGGCTAGAGAGATGGCTCAGTAATTACGAGGATTGGCTGCTCTTTTAAAGCACCTTGGTTTGACTCCCAGAAGTCACATGGTTGCTCAAAACTGTCTGTAACTCCAGTTCCAGAGGCTCAGACAATCTCTTACACATGGATACAAGCAAAATACCCACACACAGAAAATAAAGAGCAAAATTTTGAAAAAAAAATATACCTCTTGTGTCCCATGTTTAACACCTATTGTATACATTTCTCACAGTAGAGAGCCATGGTGATGGACAAGGTACTTTTCAACATATACGCAATCATGAATAAGAAATACGATGAAGATGCAGATCTGATGCAGCACCTCTGGGATGAGGTCTGGGATCCTGACCATGTAGAGAATGATGCAAGTAACAGTGTAGCCAGGGATATGAATTTAATCGGACAAGAGGTAGAACAACAAATGAAGAATTCATAGACAAAACTGAATGACAAATATTTTAATAAGTTTATAATTAGGAAATTTAGAAGTAAGTTTATTCAATGTGAGGACTTACACTGTCCCAAGGCATCCTCAGAGGACCTCATGAAAGACCAACAGGAAATATATTTCTCTGTCCATGTCCAATAGTGTACTTGGCTAGGCCAGTCTGATGCAGGATCAGTGCCGTGAAAGAGCCAATCGGGCATTTACTGGGAGATCTAACTCTTCTCCTGAGAGTAGGGCTATCAGCCCTAATGCAGCTGCTTCTGAATTATTGCTCTTGTCACCGACATTGAGTGATTTAGGTGTCTGCTGACTGTGGCCATTTCCCACCTGGTAATACTATATAGCATGCTGCACTTTTTAATGAAGGTCCTTGCCTTTGAGTCATGAGTTACTACTGATTTTGTCTTCTTTACGTCTTTTTCATCTTTATTTCTCATGTTCCCATTTGGCACCTAGTCATTTGAAATCCTTATTCCTGTAGACTCGGGTCAGCCATAGTACCCTAACATTCCTTCTGTTGTCTAACTGAACAGGAACAACCAGTGACCAGTGATTCTCCAGGCCTCCTCTTCCTGATGTCACCATCACATCTCTTCCTTGCTTTAAAATTCTTCAGATTCAACATGTGACTGACAACGTGAGATTTCTGAAACAGCATGAAGAGTCAGGAGACAGAAAAGAGACAGGAGTCTGAACTTCAATGGACAGAACTGTGTTTATTAGCTTGAACAGCAAGGAGCGGTCTAAATCCTGTGGGAACGGAGAGGACTACCAGGGGAAAAGATGGATATAACATTTACAGTGATAGAATGAGGGTCCAGGGAATGAGGAAGCCGGGACAGCATGAAGCCCGCCTTTCGTTTTAGCATTTTCTCCTTCATCACACTGTTTGTCCAAGTTGAGGCCGGCTGGCCCAACAGACGTTCTTTTCTAGAATGATTGAGAAGGCTGACACCTGTAATCACACAGGAATCATGTTTCACTTCCAAGTACAGCTGACCAGTGCCGCTGATCAGAGCTGGAAGAGATTCTGATATAGTAGTAAGCCTGATAGCACAAGCACATCAGGTGGGACCTGATGAGAGTTGGTGCCTGTCTAATGGCTGGTCTCCTCTGTTGTCACCAGCCTCTCTCCTGCCTTGGGTCTCTCCTCTGTGTTCAGACATGGAACATTATCCATACCGTCGCAAATGACTATGTTACATCCTCATGCAGCTGAACAGTATCCCACATTAGACATGTGGACCACAATTCCCTGATTATTTTACTTTTACGACTTTGTGGGATGTGTAGTGGGCACAGAGGTCTTTGTCTGCACATATGCACTTGAGGAACCTGGAATTTAGAGCATACAGGGTTCTTCCTTCAAGGGAAGGAATGCAAAACACGTTTTCGGTCCAGAAGCAGATTTGAAGCCTGCCGACTTTGTTCTATCTGTGTGGCTATAGCTGATGCTTCAGAGACCCTCCTGCAGACCCTTGTAAATTAGTTTATCTCATCCATCCTTCAACCTGTTTTTCTCGTTCAATCTATAGCACTACAAAGAGCATCCCTAGAGTCACATATGTTCTGTATTTAGTTTACGTTATTCATCAACGCAATTTATGTATACTCTGTTATGCATATGGGCTTGGGGTAATTACCACCAGCAGAATTTTCACTTAATTGTGCTTGTGCATAAATGTGTCTAACGTAACGCCCCGGGGGGACACTCCTGACATTTGAACTAACACCTGCTACCGAATGTTGTTGGGCAGAACTGCCTTCCTGCTTTCCCTGCCTAGTTATTTTGCTAGCTATGATGTTCACAAACACCCATGCAGGGTGCTAGAGAGTTGTGAGAGAGACACAGGGCAGATGTGACTTCATGAAGAAGAACACTGGGGCATTGATTATGGAGAAACATGACTATAGAAGTTGACAAGTGTCCTTGACTCAGTGACAGAAACTTTTAACTCAAAACTGAAAATTATTCGAACCTGGGCTTCTCAGGATTATTCCTTTCTTGGTTTTGTTTCTTTCGTTGCCAACTCACCACAAACAAAACAACTGAATAGTTTTTGACAGAGTATCCAGGACAAATTGAGACATACTTTTCAACTCAAAACATGTCATTGCATTTGCAAAGTGTCCTTAGACTCACTGACTGAAATGTTCTGATGGAGAAGGCAGGGTGCTCTTCCCACTTCCCATACAGCTACGATTTTCCCTAGAGATCAGCAACATTAACCAGGAATTGTCTATTATTTTAAATATGGTTGGAAATGAACTGAAAATTTCAGGAGCTAAAACAAGGTGGTTTGAAGCCCGTGTTTCCTAAGAGTGCACTCCAATGCCATCAGCCAGTCTCCAGTGCACAAACACTTGGCTTGACACACCCTTGGGCAGTATATGCAAGAGCAAATGAGCTAGGGGGAGTGGCTGTGGAGGAAACTTACTGAAAAGAAGCTGTGTCTGGCTGTGTGCGAAAACTCTTGGGACGAGTCTGTGTCTGCAGAGACTGATGAACCATGTGGGGATTCATTACAGTGGGGAGACTGGAGTATTGCAGGTTTAGAGAGTAATTACCTTTCCTTGGGCTGGTTTTATCCTTAAGAAACATTCATTTCTTCTATCACTCTGTGGCGGACCAAACAGCTTATGACAATAGATGAAAGAGACTTTCAGAATCCACCGACTTGGCAGAATGCTAGCTTTCATCTATTCAAGAGCCAAGAATGTCACCAGATAGTGTCTTAAGCAGACAGAATAGGTCCCCATCTCATAGTACCTACCAATGTGTTTTAAACTTGTCTTGATTAATATCATTCTTTGTTGTAAACCTATGAAACGGTTTCCACATTGGAACAAGTTATTTGGGATAACCAAACTCTTTGTCCCAAGGGCATGGACACCCAAATGACTCCAGATGAAGCTATCCCGTTTTCCCATTAAGACGAGAGCGGCAGTTTTCCATGAACAGGAAGCTTCTATATGCAATCCAAAGAACCATCAGTGGGTGACAGCCTTCCAAATTTATCTTCTATTGTCTTTAGCTCACCAAGAAAACTTTGAAAAATTTTTCTAGACCTATTCGAGGAGCATCAGTGGACCTGGATGCCACATTCAGTGACTGAGTATGTTTACTGAGTGCTGCCAATGCAGATAAAAGAAAGAGATCGAGAAGCACGTAATGAAAGGACAACACCGTACAGCACCTGCCAGATTAGCAGGGCCACTTTCCCCCTCCCTTATACAGACTTTCAAGCCTCCTCCTGTCAATCATGAGGTCCATTTCTTTCATCCCATCAAGTCCTCCCTCACATCTGAAAAGGAGTCCAAACTTCTGACGTCACACAGTCTCAAGGGATACTGATACAGTCCTCTTCCACTCTGCAGTGTAAAATCTGTAATTATGTGGATTGCACAAGGACACGTCAATACCAATTACAAGATTATTTTGTGGCTACACAGGGGTGTTAATGTGATGGTTCAAGTGAAGGCGTTCATCAGGGATTTCTATTCAACCAGAGGCATCCATAACAAACCATGTCACAGGGGAAGGAACTAACCTTCCATATAATAGCCCTCACAGGGTTCTGTCTCTGGAAACTAGGAACGATAGGCACCTCTGTGAGCTTTAACCAGGAGCAGTAGGCTGACCAGAAAAGGACAGGAGGGAGGAGGTGTTCACATGGTCTAGAAGTCCTGAGAATTATGACAACCGTTATGCGAGCAAGGGTCACGAGGGAGAGCATGCTTCCCAGGCAAGCAGGAAAGTGAGTTCCCTTCAATCCTCAGACCTGAGCAGTCACAGACCTTCTCTGCCCTTGAAACCCGGTTCTTTCCCACCGCCATTCCTTGGCTACTGAGCCAGCCCTCCAGTCACAGGAGCACAGGTGGGCTCGGGCAGCAGTGGAGTCCTAGGAACTGGGCACTCACAGCACATAGCTTTGGCGTGGCGCCCTCTCCCCTCAAACCTGCACCNTATATAGAAAGAGAGAGAGAGAGAGAGAACATTCTGCCCAAACACAAAAGAATATACTTTCTTCTCAGCACCTCATGGAACCATCTAAAAAACTGGCCACATATTTGGTAATAAAGCAAACCTCAACAGATACAAAAAACCTGGAATAACCCTTTGCATCTTATCAAATCACCATGGCTTAAAGTTAGAATTCAACAACAACATGAATGGCAGAAAGCCCATAAACTCATGGAAATTGAACAATGCTAAATAGAATCACCCTTGAGTCAAGGAAGAAATAAGAAATCAAAAACTTCCAGGAATTCAATGAAAATGAATACACAACATACCAAACTTATGGGACACTTTGAAAGCAATGCTAAGAGGAAAATTCATAGTACTAAGTGCCTACATAAAGAACCTGGAGAAATATCATACTAGCCATTTAACAGCATATTTGGAAGCTCTAGAACAAAAGAAGCAAACTCACCTAAAAGAAACAAAATCAAAATGAACAAAATTAAGGAAGAACTTAACGGGTCTATAATGGACCCAAAACAAATGGGGAAAGTGATTTATAATAAAAAGTCTTCCAGATAAAACAAGTGATTCCATGCCCTGATGGATTCACAACAGAATTCTCATGGACATCCAAAGATTTATAGCTAATCATTCTTTAAATATTAAAAAAAAGAAACAGAAGGACCACCCCAAACTACTTCTATGAAGCCAGTATCATTCTAATAACACAATTAGGTAAAGAAAAAACAACAAGAACAAAAAATCACTAGGGGACAATATCCATAATGAACACAGATTCAAAATGCTCAAAAAAAACCTGTAAAGAAAACACAAACACATCAAAAAAGATTATCTGACATGATCAAGTTGGCTTATCCACTGATAAGGGACTGTTCAACATACACAAGCCAATAAATGTAATGAACCATGTAAATAGTCTTAAGACAAAAAAATCACAGGAGCATCCCAACAGATACAGAAAAGGCCTTGAACAAAATCCAACATGCACTCATGATAGACGTGCTAGAGAAAGGAGGACTTATACCTCTTATAAAATCCATGTATGAGGAAACCACTAACCAAAATCTTCCTAAGTGAGGAAAACATGAAGGAAGCAACTGACATAAGTATAAACTATCCATATCCTTTTCCAATTTTTCTAGGAGCACTAGCTGAATCAATAAGTCAAGAGGGATAAATTAGAAATAGGGAAAGAAGAAAACAAAAGTATGCCTATTTGTGGATGATATACAAAGATAATCTCAGAAGTAACACTGAAAAATTTCTAGATATACAAACAAATTCAGCAATGTGGAAGAATAAAAAGTCAACTTGCACAAATGAATAATTTTCTATGCATAAACAACAAACAGAGTGAAAGATCATGAACGCATACCCATTCACCATAGCCTCAAAGAATATAAATTGTTTGGGAATGCAACACACCAAGGAGTGAATTCATTTTACCTGGAAAACTTTAAACAAATGAAGAAAGAGATGGAGAAATACATCAGAAAATAGAAAGATATTCAATGCTAAGTTATTGGTAAAATTAACACTGGCAGAATGACCAATTTATCAAATTCAATGTACAGATTCAAAGTAATCACATTCAAAATTCCCATCTCATTTTTTAACAGAAATGAACACTATTATACAGTTCATATAGACTCACAAAAAAACCCACATAGCTAAAACAATCTTGGAAAAAAAGAACAATTATAGGAGGACTACTCTAGATCTCAAGATATAAGATAGAGGCGTAGTAATAAAAACAAGATAAAAGGTTTAGAAAAGACAGACATGCATTCTAGACCAATGGAACAAAATCAGAGAACCAAACATGAGCACATATAACTTTAGTCATTTACCAGTTCACAAAATGCCAAAATATACACTGGAGAAAGCAAAGCATCTTCAACTACACCCAGTAAACTATGTTTTTAAGAATCTTTTTTTTTTTTAAATACAGGTCTCATGTAGCCTAGGATCACCTTGAATTTGCTATGAAGCAGAGGATGACTTTGAACTCTGGGTTTCCTGACTCTCTCTTGAAATTCAGAGATGACAGGATGAGCCACAGAATAGGCTTAATTCAAAATATCTATAAATGTCTGAGGCCTGTAGGTTATACGGGATCATGATGCTGTATCATTCCTACAATGTAAGGAAGTTGTTTTGATGTAGAAAGCAGTGTGCATTTCCCACTTCGCATAATGTTACTATTTTCCCTACAGATTAACAACATTAACTGAGAAGTTGACATTATTTTAAATATAGTTGGGAAATCACCGAAACTTCCAGTGGAAAGGACAAGGTGATTTGAAGCCATATTTCCTAAGAGTAGACTTCAATGTCAAAAGCCAGTCTCCAGCACACTTGGTTTGAATGAAGATGGCAATATATGTAAGACTCCATGGGACAGGGCGAGGAACTGGGCAGGAAAATTGCCAGAAAGAAGCTGTGCCTGGTTGTGAGTGAAAAACTCTTGTGGAATTTCAGTACTGTGGAGAGACACACATGCTGCAGATTCAGAGAATTCCCTGCTTTGGGCTGGTTTTACCATTCAGATACAGTCACTCCTTGTATCAGTCTGTGGTCGACTAAACAGTTTGTGACAATAGATGAAAGAAACTTTCAGAAAGTCACTCCGTCATAGTACACAACCAATAAAGTACCCACCAATACATTTTAAAATTGCCTTGACCAATGGTATTCTTTGTTCTGTAAACCCATGAAACTGCTTCCACTTTGGAGCATGTAATTTGGGGTAACCTAAATTTGTGTTCCCAGGGCATGGTAATTCAAATGGCTTCAGATTAAACTCTTTTTCCCTTTAATATGAGAGCTGAAGGTTTTGCATTGACAAGGACCTATTATGTGCAAATCACAGGAACCTGAGTAAGCCACAGCCTTCCAAAGTCATCTTTTATTGTCTCTAGCTCAGCACAAAAACTTGGGTAAATACTTCTAGAACTGTTCAGGGAACATCGGTGGACGTGGATGCCACATTCAGGGGCAGTTTGTTTAAGGGAGTTTAGACACTATCGATAAAGTCAAGAATTAGAAGAAAAGCATGTAACCAGAGGACAATGTACAGATTCTGCCAGATCAGTAGGACCATTTCTCCCCTCCCTTACACAGACATTCAAGCCTCCTCCTGTCAATCACGAATTCCGTTTCTCTCGTCACACCAAGTCCTCTCTCATATCTGAAAATGAGTCTAAATTTCTGACATCACAGTCTGAAGTGGAATTGGATGCGGTACTACTGTCCAGTCTTTCTCACTCTGCACTGTGAAGTCCATAATTATCTGGATTCTGCAAAGAGAGGGTCAAACTAACTACAAGATTATTCTGTGGGTGTATGGGAGTGTAATGTGATGATTCCAGTCACAGGAGTGTATATAAGTGATTCCTATTCCTATTTATGGAGGCTTCCATAAATCTAACAATTCATTCCAAGGGAAAAGGAACTAACATCTATGCAGCAATTGCCCTCACAGGACTCTCTGCCTCTGGAAACTGGAAACTTTAGGAACATCTGCGAGATCAAACCAAGAGTAATAGGCCGGACATAAAGTTTAACCGGCGCAATTTGTCCAAGTATTCAACATGTCATGTGAAATCTGACTACAGCCATGCAAGCAAAGGTCAGCTAGGGGCATGCTATCCAGCCAAGCATGAAAGTTAGCTTTCCAGCTCCTCAAACACCAGCGGTCACAGACCCAGCCTGCCTGCCAATGCGATCCTGTTCTTTCCAAACTTCATTCCTTGGCTACTGAGCCTTCCAGTCACAGGAGCACAGGTGGGCTCGGGCAGCAGTGGAGTCCTAGGAACTTGGCACTCACAGCACATAGCTTTGGCGTGGCGCCCTCTCCCCTCAAACCTGCACCCAGGTGCAGCGGACCAGCCTAGGTCAGCACAGCACCTCCAGGTCAGCTTCTCCCACCTCCCTGTTAAGCAGCCTAAATCAGCAACCTCCATGCCGGACCCGCCACCTTGCACAGTCCCTCAGATCTGCAGGACGGCGCTGCACCCTGCACCAACCTCCATGTCAGGGATCCAAGCACAGCGCTGAGCAGGACACTCGCTTAACTTTGGGAGAAGCTAAGTTTCAAGACTGAACGCGGAAGTATCCAAGACCCGTCTTGTGCCGTCATCGTGTTTGGAACTACATTTCCCATAAGTCAGCGCGAACAACTTCCGGGATCGCACAAAAGGTGATTTGTTCCATGCCTTTGTTCAGCCAAACCGCTTGCTGATAAAGTTGTAAAGAAACAAGCTTGAGCACAGTCATAGCCACAGGGAATCAGGCTGTTTCAGTCCTGTGATCTCAGCACCCAGTGTTAGCCTGTGAGCCGAGCCTTTCACAGTAATGTTTACCACGTTTCCTAGTTATTTCTGCTAATACCTGTCAGTTTAAAGCTCAAGTCTACTTATTTTGGGATCTTACTACTGCATGAAAACTAAGACTAATCTGTTTTACTTAAAAATAAAGAAGGAGGAAGTTAATGTAAAACTTAGCACCATCTCTTCAAGAAAACTTTTGAAACCATCCTTGGTAACCCTGCCTGTCATGCAGTGTCTTGGGTGATTAAGACAGAAGAATCAGAAAATAAGACTAACAGAGGGCTAACAAAGACAATTTATAGACACATTTATCTAAACACAGTGTAGGATGCCTATCATCTCCAAAGTAGATTGGTGCTGTCATTAGCAGACATGTCTTACTGTTATAAAAAAGGGAACCTTTGCTATTAAAACATCTTAAATGTCATATTCCGTAGATCTCTGAAGTGTTTGAAGATGACCTCTCTATCAAAAAATATATCTGTCTGGGAGGTAGAGGCAGGTGATCTCTGTGAGTTTGAGGCCAGCCTGGTCTATAAGAGATAGTTCCAGGACAGCTAGGGCTGTAACACAGAGAAACCCTGTCAAAAAAAAAAAAAGCCCATTTTACCTGTTAGGCTGAGAATTGCAGTTCCTGATTAGGACAGCCTTGGCTTAAAAGGCAACAACAATTTAATAAGAGGATAATACACCCAGGAACACAAAGTCGCTGAAATTCTTCGCCAACATCACAACCCTGTAGAAATTCCACTGATCAGGGCCCAGTCATTCACACTCCTCTGCAGAGAAATCAATGGCCATGTCACTGAATTACACCACTTCCTGAAATAAAGATAAAGAAAGGAATACTGTATATTATAAAAATTAAAACAGCAATAAAAACAAAGAGAGGAATATACACTTCTACATATTAATCTAAAGGTCACTCAGAGTGAGAAGAGAGCTAGAAACACTTTTGATAAAGGCGAGCAATATCCCTAACATAAGTCTGATGTAGTGCTGTGATGTTACACAGGACTCATCACTAAGGAAAGTGAATGGCAGAAGATCCTAGGAACTCCCATGATATTATACATTTAAGAACCATACAATGGAGAGCGAGGGTATCTACAAAAGAGTACTGTTGAGGAGATGGCTCAGTAGTAAAAAGCCTTTGCTGCATTTCCAAAGGACCTGGATGGATTCCCAGCAACCACATGGCTGCTCACAACTGTCTATAACTCCAGTTCCAGAGGATCAGTCTCTTAGACAAAGACAATAGTAGTATAACCATGCACACAACATAAATAAAAATAAAATTTTGAAATAAGCATTTTTGTCCCACACTAATATCACACCACACCACACATAATGTACATTTCTCACATTAGAGAGCCATGGTGATGGAGAGCTCAATAGGAACAATAACAAATGATAAATACAATGAAGATGCAGATCTGATGAAGCAACTCTGGGCTGAGGTTTGGCTTCCTGATAATGTACAGAGTGATGCAAATGACTGTACCAAGGGACATTAGTTTCAGCAACAAGGGACAGAACAATTAATGAACAATATGTAGACAAAATGGAATTACATGAATTTTTAACAAAGTTATAATTAGAAAATTTTGCAATAAGTTTAGTCGCTATGGGGACTTTCACTGACCCAAGACTTTCTCAGATGTTCTGGTGAAAGGACCAAGGAAATGATGTAAAATGCACAGCTTGCAGAAAGCATTACATGAACCAGAACTGTTAAACATGAAGGATTTTTTTCTTTTTTAAAAAAATATTTATAATAAATAATACATATGTTATAAGACAGAGTGTGTATGCCTGCAGGCCAGAAGAGGGCACCAAACCCCATTACAGATCGTTGTGAGCCACCATGTGATTGCTGGGACTTGAACTCGGGACCTTTGGAAGAGCAGGCAATGCTCTTAACCTCTGAGCCATCTCTCCAGCCCTGAAGGATTTTTTCTTTAAGTGAAGGAAATGACTGATGTCTGTTCACTAGGAAGTAGGAATGGATGTTATCTAACACCCAGGTGAGCTTCTGCTAGTCTCGGGATCCACTGTCATCTGAATCTCACCACCACCCCAAATCTTGAGTATTGTTCAGTCTCTTATTCTGAGCTTTGTCTCTCAGTGCATAAAATCCATCTTTATGAAAGTGATCCTATGTAATTTGCATTTTGAGTCAATTAAACACATGTCCATCCTCCTTATCCTGATCTCTGTTTCTCTGTGAACAAGACCCCATTCTTAGGGTAAAGGTCACAGGTGCCTCACCAAAGAGATGTACATTGCAATTGAGTTTCAATGTAGCCATGTCTAAATGTTTGCCAGGATGATTTTCAAAAGGAAACCTTCTCCAGAACTTTTACTCTGTTTAACTGAGTAAGAAAAATAAAGTGTTTGGTCAAACCCAAGAAATTTTTGCCCCAGCACTGGCTAAAGTGGTTCTGACCCAAGTTTCTTCTTAACTTCTTGTAGATCATTTCTGTGCCAGCCATGAAGCTGCAGGGACCATGACAATGTGGGACTTGGTCCTAGAAGTTAGGGAAGTTTTTCTTTCAGTAGAAATTAGGGGCAAACTGACAAAAGAACTCACTTAACAGGGTCTATAATCTTAAATGGGAGAGTGGGACACACATAGGTTCATAGTACTCTGTGACAGGGACAGTGTTTTATATAACTATTTGATGTAAGATGTCCTTTTGTATGATATTACTGTGTTTCTCTTATTGGTTGATGAAAATAAGCTGTTTCAGCCCATGGCCATGCAGAATATCCCTAGGAGGGAAATCCAAACAGAGATAGAAGATGAAGTGGGGGGCAGAGGAGCAGGGAAGAGACGCCATGTAGCCCCTGGGGAAGCAAGATGTGAAGTAAAAAGCCACAAGCCCACAGGTCTCACTGTGAAACATAAACTCATAGGAATGGGTTAAGAGAGCTAGCTAATATGAAGCCTAGGCCATTGGTCAAACAATTGTAACTGATTATTAAGCCTCAGAGTGGTTATTTTACAAGCAGTTGTGGGGACCTGGTGAGTGGAGAAAAACAGCTCCAGTGGGATGGGCGAGATGGGGGAAAAAATCTCCATTTCCATTTGGTACCAGATATCTGGGTAACCCAAACATTCAGACCATGTGGCCCACCACCCACTTTGCATCCTGGGGTTTCTAAGCTTGCTTGGGTTTCGGATGAAAGCAGCTGAGAGCTCAGCACTCCCCACTTCGGCAAGTGGCTTAATTGGGTCTGCTAGGTGTGCACAGGCAGGAGAGCATGGTGGATTCCCGCCATGGTACACGGAGGCATTTCCTGGCCACACAGAGAGTTACATGACAGATTTAGCTTTTACACACAAAAAAGATACATGGGCAGCATGCTGTACAGTGCTTCCCAGGGCTGGTGTTGACCATACCTCCACCATATTGGAAGGCTGAGAGAGGCAAAGTCAGCATTCGGGGCCACTGCACCCGTGTCTTTTACTGTTTTAAAAGTGCTCTTGGTCAGAAAATGATTTCAGATACACAATGGGGACAGACTCAGACAAAAAAAAAAACCTCTAAACAAGTCACAGTGTGTTTAAAAGATGTACATAAGCTTGTGTGTGAGAGAAAAAAGGATAGAGACAGTCAAAGATTATAAAATAACTTAGGGATAATAAACAGAGGTTCTTAAAGGAAAAATAAAAAAGTATAATAAGTCACATAAAGATAAAAAAATACACAGAGAGTCTGCATTATGTATATTATTATGCTTTCTTTAAATATCTTCTTTTTACTTCTCGCAGCTGATAAACTAAGCCAACACATATATTTTAAAGGTACCTTGACTTCAAAATTTGAGTCTAAGGCTATGCTGCTTTGGAAAATAGGTTCTGCTTTTGTTTCTGCAGAAGATGAGAACCTATGGATTCCTGCCAGACTAATGTGGTTTGATGCAACAAGACCACCCCGAAACATCTCTGTGAACCCTAAAAATATTTCAACCTACAAACAGCAGGAAGTAGTTTGGATAAAACTATGGTCAGATTACCATAATGATTGTTTATAAGTGCTTGTTTTCATTTAAAGGAGGGTTGGTTATAAATTATTAATGGTCACAGTCAATCTCTTTCTAGAAAAAGGAGGGGACACAATACAGAAATAAGTGCTTTACATTAGTATGGATTTTGGTTTATTGATACAAATTTAAGGTCAATTTTGCTACACTGTATATATATATGTACAGCATACATATACATATATTTCTACTTTTGTATAAGGTATGATGTTTATGCAGCTCATTTAAAAATGAAACATATAATTAAGAAATACAGATTAATAGATAGTCATCTATAATAATAAAACTTTTGGTCATATTAGGTTTTCTAGATATAAATAGATCTATTTTAGATAATCTTCAATACTTCAAAGACCTATGGAATATGGCATTTAAAATATTTTAAGAACTTAGTCTTTTCTTGACAGTGAGGCATGTCTGCTTCAGAGAGGATGACAGGCATTAACAAAACTTGTTATGGAATTTGCCTTCAATGTGACAAGGCTAGTCATTTGGGCACGAAACAGCTCTTAGGTGGACTGCTTGATGGTATGCTGTATGCACTGGACATACAGGACCTTCAGGAGAGGACTGCTAAGCTTGCCAAGATAAGATGGATGGTCCTTCAGGACTAGTGTTCCACAGAGAAAACTGACAGAGATTCTTCAGGACAAGTAAGAAAGCAATTGACCAGCTTTGCTAGTACAAGGCAGAACAGATTTTCAAATTTCCTCCTTCACTGAAAAGTTGGCCAGATGCTCTGCGCCTGTAGGCTAAAGAGGGATGCCCCAACATTACAAAAACTTTGGGTGACTGTCCAGGTAGTGAGTTGTCTGTCAATTCTAGAGTTTTGGAACTGCTTACAATGCACTTCCTGTTTACTTGGTAATATTATATGTGGGGTCCTTGATGGACTTAAAGACTAGATACTTAGAATTATAGTTTTCCTTATTTATGATAGAGCATAAATTAGATATAGAGCTTTGGACTCAAAAAGATAGGATAGATGATAGAGTATTTTCTTTAATTTGTCAAAGACAAATAGACTAAATATTGCAACTGTAATTCTTGCTTGATATCTGTTTTGTCTTATACATATAATTTTACCACGTTAAAGTTAATATCTTCCTTTTTAATTAGACAGAAAATAGACGATGATGAAGGATGTCTTTCTGTACGCTGTGACTACATGTTTCTTTTATTGATTGACGAATAAAGCTGTTTCAGGCAATGGTCAGGCAGAATATACCTACATGGGAAATCTAAACAGGGATCTATAGAGAGAAGGCAGAGCAGAAGACTCCATGTAGCCAGTGGGGAAGCAAGATGTGAGGTAACAAGCCACGAGCCCAGGAGCATTGTGGAAAAATATAAATAGAAATGGGTTAACTGAAAAGAGAGAGTGAGCCAGTAAGAAGCCTAAGCCATTAGCCAAACAATCGTAACTGATATTAAGCCTTAGAGTGGTTATTTCACAAGTGCTTGATGGGAGACGGCAGGTGGAGAGTAACTAGTCCAGTGGGACTGGCAAGGTGAAGAAAAATCTCCTAAGATCCAAAGGAACAAAATACTCAGAGTAATAACTCTTCCACTTTATACTCAGTAAATTAATATATAAAGATATATAATATAAAGAGGCCATGAAGGAGGAGATAAATATCATTGTCGATTATAGGAAAGCGAGACAAACAAAACAAAACACACACAAAATAAACAAACAAAAAACAACCTTTTTTTTTTTCTCCTGCTGAACACATCTTGGAAGGCCGCAGCAAGACTCAGCAGCTGCTTGGCTTCCAGACCAGTCAAGTTTGTTCAGTCCTCCTGAGAAATCTGATTGGAACTCAAAGCCCTCTGGCCATGTGGCCCTTTTCGATCACTGTGATGTAGAGAGTGGCCTCTAAATCGCTCCAGTTCCAAGAAAGGGTTGATGGGGTTCTGCTGCTACAGTATGGGCCAGGTTGGCTGCCCCAGAGCGTAGATTTTATTGCTGTTGTCATCTGCTTATTTTTGTTAGTTTCCTTTTGTTTTTTCCCTATGGTAGTAATAATTCAGTATACATCGACCAATGGTACCTTCATCAGGAAAAATTAAAATGGGCACAATTTCTAGTACAAGAACAACTACAATTAGGACATAAAACACATTTAGATCCCCAGAGATATTATTCCTGAAATATATGAATGATATTCTCTTTTCCTGCTCAACTATGAAATCTGTATTTAGGTGAATGCTTAATTTCATGGTCAATAAACTAAAATAGCAAAATGTATTATAATTGGGGTATTTCAATTAGGTGCACTCTAATCTGCCCATCACTACTAGGGATTTGGCTCTGCTCTTTAAATTGCATTCTGAAAACTCTGTTACTAAGAAATATAACACCTGAAAGACATCAGGTTATTAGCTTGTTAAATAATGTTTTTGGATAGCTCATAGAATTAATCCCTTACTGAGAAGTGCCTCAATGATTATTACGTCACTAAAGAAAATGCAAGTTGGTTATTTGTTCTGTACAGCATGTTGCTGTAACGTCTTACTCAGACAATTACTATGATGACTTAAATAGGTGTGACCTCACAGATTATTATTTTAATGTTTGGCCCATAGTCAGTGGCAGTATTAGGAGATGTGGCCTTGTTAAAGGAAGTGTGTTACTTTGGAGTCAGGTTTTGAGGTCACCTATATTCTCAAGTCACACCCAATTTCTGTTGCCTAAGGATCAAAATGTAGAATTCTCAGCTCCTTCTCCAGCACCATGTCTGCCTGCATGCTACCCACCATGATAATAAAATACTAAAACCTCTGAACCGTAAGTTCACCCCAATTAAATGTTTTCCTTTGTAAGAATTGCCGTGGTCGTGGAGTCTATTCGCAGCACAGAAACCCTAAGTAAGACAATCATTATGCAAAGGACACCCTTTTAAGATATTTTAAATACTCATTAGGTGTTGCCTAAAATTACACCTACAATCTTACAGAGATTACTTTTAATGCTTTTACTCATGGCTTTTTAAAAGGACAAGAGTGTGTATTTTACATACAAATTCCGCATACTCCACAGAAAATAATGTACCCATTCCTGGATTGCACTGCTCAACAATCTAAAATTGCTATTATCAACCAACTTTCATTAAATATTTTCCAACCATTAAAATTTTGATTAATGTCATGTATAAATTAGCACATGATGCATTGAAATATCTCTCTGATCTCTATAAATTCTTAATCTTATGATTAATAAATTCATTGGGTGACGGTGAAGAAAACAACAAAAATTTAGCTTCAAGCTTGTAACAATCAGCTGATAGTTAAATCTATAAATAGGTAATTTTAAGTTACTACATTATATTACATATTATACTACATATTATGATTCAACATTTTTTAGGAAAACAGGTCTACAACAGAAAATTGCAAAAAATAGATGATTTTAAAGTAGACATGTATCTTGCCTCCATCTTGGCTGGTGACCTCATCAGGATAAAACAGCCTTGTAGTTAGTTAGCAATCATCTTTACAAAGATAACGATCACAGGCTACGAAATATCACCATCTTCTAGATTAAGATGACCACATTGTATAAACAAAGGTAGCACCTGTAAAACTTTTTATTCCTACAGTGTCCTTAATGTATTATCATATCTTCTTTGTAAACTAAGCAGTCAACAGCGGGTCTCCAAAGTATTTTAGATTAAGATGCATTTTTATATACCATCAAATTCCTAAGGCTATAAAGATATATTCAAGCTAATAAAAAACTGACTGAGAGATATATGTCTAACAATTTGTCTTTGATAACTGTATGTTTAACCATTTATTTCTATGTATATATTAGGCTTCTAAACTTTTTAAATATTTATTTATTATGTATACAATATTCTGTCTGTGTGTATGCC
>LOEQ01006912.1:22790-33088 GCA_001685075.1 Bramus lutescens | reverse complement strand
TTGCCCCATTATCACACTGATGATTATCTCGAATATCACCATAGAATCTTCGTCAGTCCACAATGGACTGGCTTTTTGGGACCCTAGTCTATTTGGATGCAAAGCTTCCTAGGCCTGGATGTAGGGGGAAGGGCCTTGGACTTCCCACAGGACAGGGTGCCCTGCCCTCTCTTAAGGAGGGAGGCAGAGGGAGGAGGGTGAGTGGGGGAGCAGGAGGGAAATGGGAGGAAGGGAGGAAGTGTAATTTTTGAATGGAAAAATAAATAAATTAATTAAAAATTGACAGAAATCAATAAGCCTCTTAAAACACCCAAGAAAACAAAGAAAAAACAATCAAAACAGGTAAAACAAACAGTTCATACAGTTCATGGCTGGAAAACTGAAAGATTCAATAAAGAAAACACAAACCAACAGAATTCTGGAAATGGAAAATCTGGATAAACAACCAGGAACTACAGAAACAAGCATAGCCAACAATACAAGAGATGGAAGAGAGAATCTGAGGTGATGAAGATACAATATAGGGAACAGACTCATCAGTCAAAGAATGTTAAATCCAACAAACTCTTAACACAAAAATTTAGGATATTGAGGATACCTTGAAAAGACCAAACCTAAGAATAATAGGGATAAATAAAGGCAAGAAGTTCAGCTTAAAGGCACAGACAATGTATTCCTGAAAATAATAGAAGAACCTTCTGTAACTTAAAGAAGGACATGAATGTGAAGATACAAGAAGCTTGCAGAACATCATATAGACTGGACCAAAAACAGTCCCCTTGCCACATATTAATCAAAACACTAAACATACAAAATAAAGAAAGAATAGGAAGAGATGCAAAGGAAAAGGTCAAACTAACATAAAGGCAGACCTATCAGAATTATACCTGACTTCTCAATGGAAACTATGAAAACCAGAAGGTCCTGGGCAGAAGTTCTAAAAACACTGAGATACCATGGATGGTAGCCCAGAGTTCTATGTCCAGTAAAACTTTCAATCACCATAGATGGAGAAAACAAGATAGTCCATGAAAAATCAGATTTAAACAATACCTATCCACAAATCCAACCCTACAGAAAGTATTAGAAGGAAAACTCCAACCCAAGGAAGCTAATTATGACCAAAACAACACAGGAATAGATAACCAAACAAAAGCAAATCCCAAAGAAGGGAAACACACTCACACTACCACCACCAACAGTCAAACCAAAAATAACAGGTACTAACAATCACGGTTCATTAATTTCTCTTAATATCAATGGACTGTATTCGCCTTTAAAATACACAGTCTAACAGAATGGATGCAGAAATTGGATTCATCATCCTTCTGCTGCATACAAGAATTATACTGCAACTTCAGAGGCAGACATTACCTTGAGTAAAGGGTTGAGAAAAGGTTTCCCAATCAAATAGAACTAAGAAACAAATTGTTGTAACTATTCAAACATCTAACATAATAGACTTCAAACTAAAATTAATAAAAAGAGATAAAGAAGGACATTTCATATTCATCATAGGAAAAATCTATCAAGATGAAGTCTCAATTCTGAACATCTATGCTCCAAATACAAGGGCACCCACATTTGTAAAAAAAAAACTATTAAAATTCAAATCACTCATCAACCCCACACTTTAATAGTAATAGTGGTAGACTTGAACACCCAACTCTCACCACTGCACAGGACTGCTAGACAGAAAATTAAAAGAGAAATAAAGGAGCTAACAGAAGATATAACGCAAATGGATTTAATAGACGGCTGTAGAACATTCCACCTAAACACAACAGTATATGCCTTCTTTTCACCACCTCATGGAACCTTCTCATAAATTGACCACATACTCGGTAACAAAGCAAACCTCAAAAGATAAAAAAAAAAAGACTGGAAGAATTCCATGTATCTTATCAGATCACCATGGCTTCAAGATAGAATTCAACAACAGCGCAAATGGCAGAAAGCCCACATACTCATGGAAATTGAACAATGCTCAACTGAATCATGCCTGCGTCAAGGAAGAAATCAAGAAAGAAATTAAAGACATCCTTGAATTTAATGAAATGTATACACATCACATTCAAACTTATGGGGCACTTTGAAAGCAGTGCTAAGAGGAAAGTTCATAGCACTCAGTGCATACATAAAGAAGTTGGAGAAATCTTACACTACCAACTTAAGAGCACACCTGAAAGATCTAGAACAAAATGAAGCAGACTCATTGAGGAGGAGAAGAAACCAGGAAATAATCAAATTGAGGGTTGAAACGAATAAAATAGAAACAAAGAAAGCAGTACAAAGAATCAATGAGACAAAGAGTTGGTTCTTTGAGAAAATCAGCAAGATAGACAAACCCTTATCCAAACTAACCAAAAGCAGAGTAAAAATATATGCAAATTAACAAAATCAGAAATGAAAATGGTGACATAACAACAGTTACTGATGAAATCCAGAGAATCATCAGGTCATACTTCAGAAATCTGTACTCCACAAAGTGGGAAATTTAAATGAAATGAACAATTTTCTGGATGGGTACCAGATACCAAAATTAAATCAAGAACAGATAAGGATTTAAATAGACCTATAACCCCCAAGGAAACAGCAGTCATCAAACGTCTCCTAACCAAAACAGGGCCAGGCTCAAATGGTTACAGCACAGAATGCTACCAGAATTTCAAAGAAGAGCTAATACCAATCAATACTTCTCAAATTGTTGTACACAATAGAAACAGAAGGGACATTGTCAAACTCTCTTTATGAGGTGACAGTTACCCTGGTACCCAAACTACACAAAGCTGCAACCAAGAAACAGAATCATAAACCAATCTCCCTCATGAACATTATGGGAAAATATTCAGTAATATACTGGCCAACTGAATACAAGAACACATCAGATAAGCCATTCACCATGATCAAGTTAGCTTCATCCCAGAGATTCAGAGATTGTTCAACATATGAAAATCTGTAAATGTAATCCACCATATAAACAAACTGAAAGAAAAAAATCACATGATCATTTCATGAGATGCAGAAAAAGCCTTTGACAAAATACAACAGCCCTTCATGATAAAGGTCTTAGAGAGATTAGGGATAGAAGAAGATACCTAACCATAATAAAGGCAATATACAGAAAGTCAACAACCAACATCAAACTAAATGGAGAGGAACTCAAAGCAATTCTACTAAATAAGGAATAAGGTAAGGTTGCACACTCTTTCCATATCTATTTAATATAATACTCAAAGTTCTAGTTAGAGCAATAAGGCAAAAAAAGGAAACCAAACAGTACAAATTGGAAAGGAAGAAGTCACATGCTCACTATTTGTAGATGATATGGCATTTTACATAAGTTACGCCAAAAATTCTACAAGGAAACTCCTACAACTAATCATCACCTTCAATAATGTAGCAAGATACAAGATTAATGAAAAAAATCAGTAGCCCCTAATATATACAGATGAATAATGGGCTAAGAAGAAATCAGAGAAACACCAACATTCACAATAGCCACAAATAACATGAAATACATCGGGGATAACTCTACAAAATAAGTGAAAGAGTTGTATGAACAGAACTTTAAATACATGAAGAAATCAAAGTAGATATCAGAAAATGGAACTATCTCCCATACTCTTAGATAGGTAGGATTAACATAGTAAAAATGTTTTTCACTTTATGAAAAACAATATGTAGACTCAATACAATGCCCTGCAAAATCCAAAGAAAATTCTTCACAACCTCAAAAGCAAAATACTCAATTTCATATTGAAAAGCCAAAAAAACCCACAAAAACAAAAACAAAAAAACAAACAAAAACAAAACAAAACAAAAAAATCTATGATAGCCAAGAGTCCTCCTGTACAAGAAAGGTACTCTGGAAGCTTCACCAGCCCTAATTTCAAGTTCTAATGCAGATCCATAATAATGAAAACAGCTTGTTAGTGGCATAAAACAGACAGGTGGACCAATGGAATTGAATCAAAGAAACTGATATTAATCCACACTCCTGTGATCACCTGATCTTTGACAAAGAAGCTAAAATTATACAATTAAAAAAGGAAAGGATCTTCAATAAATGGTGCTGGCATAAGTGGATGTTTACATGTAGAAGAATACAAATAGTTCCATATCTATCTCATGAACAAAACTCAAGTGCAAATGGGTTAAAGACTTCAATATAAATCCAGCCACACTGAACCTCCTAGAAGAGAAAGTGAAAGTCCCTTTTATGGAAATAACTTGGAATTCCACCCACGGAATGGGTTGCCTACAGAACATTTTGGTGGAGGTTGTAAGCATGACTTGTTTTATTCTAGCAACAGTATGTATAACTATAAATTTAGCCTGAGATTTTCAATTGTGTGGCTCCCTGGCTGTGATGAGCCCCCTCCAGAGACCTGCACCGTGGTCTCATGGCATGCCCATCTGTCTGTCTTTCCTTGTGGGACTCACTGCCACTCATGGACCCACTGCAGTCACTTGGGGAACTGTGCCGTTCCTGCCTGGGTCTGGCTTCTCACGGGACCCACTCTCCACTGCTGCCACTTAGGGACCTGCAGCATTTCTGCTGTTGCAGCCACTTGGGGATCCACAGCATTTTACTTAATCTGTTAAATTGGTGCCATGAGACTCGGGAGGCTCTCCTGCCGAGCTCCTCTCCACGTATCAGGATCCAAAACCAGGTATTTTTTCCACAACAACCACATGTTCAAGATGCCTGAATGCGATTTCTATGCCTGCCACCACCTTCAGTTTTCCCCATTCTGGTCAGTTTAACCATTTTTCTGAACCCTAAGAATTGACTGTTGAGCTCCCAGAAATCTTCTGGTGTTCCTAAAATGGAGGGACAGCCCCCAACGATGTTCTTTATGGCTACGGTTGTGCCCTTCACTGACATTCATCTCTGTATTGTTTCCATTAGCTAAGATTGTATTTGGACAACGCAGTGTCGGTCTTTCTGTGCCTGGGGACCCAGGGACCCTCAGATTCTTCTCTTTTTTTCTTCCTCTTTTCTTTTTTTCCCCTGCCGTAAAAGGCTGCCCGGAGCAGACACTGGCCTCTCTAGCTTCCGTGTTGCCCCGACCGGATCCAGCCAGGCTGTAGCATCCTACCTGTAAGCTAGAGGACACTCTGCTACATGTCCTGTGGAGTTTGCCACCGATGTACACCCCGCCTATAAGGGGAGACGTCTTGTTATAGCCTCGAGGTGCTGCCGTTTTGTGGGTTTTCATGGTTTCTGCTATGGGTAGCAAGCCATCCAAGCCCATCAATTCAGCCTCTCCCCTGAGATGCCTTTTAGAGCCCCTAAAACCCCAGGCCTTAATGCCCTCCTTCTTCAGCTCCTACCTTCACTCTGCCGGCGTCCTGCTGGCTCCACTTTTATGGGAGTTTTCTAACTGCTCTAGTGCACAGGCAAATGGAAGGAGTTTCCTCAAACTGTCCTGGCCACGGCTACTGCTGCCAACAAGATTGGTTGGATACACAAAGTGGCTATTTCCAATCCAGCCTTTTGCTCCCTGCTGTGGCTTGTGGTATGGCGGCTCTGCGACAGGGCAGATCACACCTCCTAGGTCTTAAAATCTCTGAAGCTCAAAAATTGTGGCTTTTCCATACAACACGTGACCTCTGCCATTTTGATTGAGGTCAGGCTACCTTACCACCATCTTAACTGAGTTCAGGTGACTTCACTAGCATCCTAATTGAGTGGCTTTTCCATGCATGTGACCTCTGCCATTTTGACTGAGGTCAGGGGACCATCTAACTGAAGTCAGGTAACTTCGTTGCCATCTTGGCCGAGAGCCAGGTCAGGTGACCAAGATCTGCCAACTTTACTAAGGTATTCCCTGCCTGGTTCCCCAGTGTTAACTCTGTTACACAAGTGGCCTTACCACTGTCTTAGCTGAGGTCAAGTGATTTTACCACCATCGTAACTGAGAGACCAAGCTCTGTGATCTTTACTGAGGTATTTCCTGTCTCATTCCCTAGGGCTGACTCTGTTGCATGTGTGTTTTGTGCAGTGGCATGCCTTTGGTAGGCTCCACAAAGAGCATCTACTTCACCCAATTCCTGTTCACTCTGTGTGTGTGTTCATACATGTAACTTAAATGCACCTATGTTTACTGTTAAATGTAATAATTGTTCACTGTATCTCATTCTATACTATAATAAGCTTCATGTTTTAAATTGGTATGTACTTTTAAGTCTCTTACAACAATACAGCATATTTAATCCAACCCTGATTTAAAATATAGTAAGCTGTCCTCGACTATTGTCAATTCTGCCATTAACCTATTGTTTTTTCTTGTTTCTGTCTTTTTATGAGTGTAAATCTTACCTGTTAAGAGCCAGTATAGTCAGGCTCAGACCCAGCTCTCCAGGCAGACTCTATAGTGTAGTTACACCTGATAAACAGCCCTCAACTGCTCAGAGATCTGGTAAATATGGCATTTAAATATTTAATTATTAAAAGACTTTCCATAACGAAAAGAGAGAAGCTGGCTCCTAGCAGCAGCTCTCTACTTCCTCCAAAGAAGACAGAAGACGAAAGGGCGCAGAACAACATCCATCTGCAATTTGCTTCAACGGCCAAGCACTGACCACTAGGCAAAACTGCCTTTCATCTAAACTGAAGATCTCCAGACATGGACATAATCGTTGGAATCAACAACCTAGCTGCTCAGGCCAAGGTAAGTTTGTCTTTCTACAGATTTCTTAGCCCACAGGATCTTTTGGAGCCTGGCAGGCCCTACACTAAACAGCAAAAGGCAAATATGATCCTCAGTGACCATGGAGGACCTTGAGGAGGAACTCTAGGTGCCAACCAAGTAAGCTCTCTGTTGTTTTTTAATCAATAACTCAAGTCAAATTTTATCCTTCTCAAAGATCTTTGATGCAGTTTGACAGCTGAGAGGTTTTGTCAGCTTAAAAGGACAACCTCACCAAACAAATTCCAGCAACATACAAATACAAGTTATTAAGACGTGTACCTGCAAGTTATAGAGGTGTGAGGACAAATACAAGCTACAGCTACTCAGGGAACTGCACCATCCCTGCCTGGGAGTGGCANTCTTGGGACCAGCTGCACACTGTCTGCTGCCACTTCTGGGGACCTGCAGTGTGGTCTCATGGCCCACTGCCCACGGTTGCCACTCAAGGATCCGCAGCATTTTACTTTTACCATTACACTAGCTCCTTGGTCAGTCCACTTATTTCCCTTGGATGATGATGAGACTGACAGTGAATAATTCCTATAGCTTTGGGGAGATGGGAGGCTTTTAACAAGTCCATAGCATAATCTGAGTTAGTTATGGATCCTCCCTTTGTTGTAAGAAGCCCAAGCTCCTTCCAGATAGCTGCATGGGTCCGGAAGATATAAAAGGCGTATTTGGAACCTGTGTAAATATTTAAAGATTGTCCCTTTACTAACTGAAAGGCATTGGTAAGTGCTATTAACTAAGCCTGCTGATTAGTTGTATGGGCAGGGAGTGCCTATGCCTCTACCATTCGAGTATCTGACACTATGGCGTAGCCTGTTCTATGGGTCCCTTCACATAAAAAGGAGCTACAGGACTGAACCAGCTACCTAGGCTGGAGTGGGCCTGAGAAAGTAAGCTTTTCAGGAGTGGGAGTGGATCCAATGCAGAGACATTTGTAGACCAGGACTGAGCCAGTGAGCTGGGCCAGAGCAGACCTGAGAAAACAAACTCCACAGGAACAGGTACCGGGGAGCAACCACACAGCAAGTGAGCCAAAGCCAGAAACCACTGAGGGTCCTGATGTGAATCAGGGACATTCAGGGGAGTAGACCTAAACTAGGACCCCTGTGGGTCTGGGTGTGAGTCTAAGACCTCCAAGGAACTAGGCCTGAGCCAAGAGCTCTGCAGGTCTGGGCCTGAATCTGGGACCTCCAAGGGAGTAGGCAGGAACCAGAGATCTCTGCAGGTCCAGGCATGAGTCTCAGACCTCAGAGGGAATAGGCCTAAGCCAGGACCTCTGTGGGTCTGGGCATTGGTCTGGGACATCAAAGGGAATAGGCAGGAACCAGAAACCTCTGCGGATCTGAGCATGAGTCTGGGACCTCTGAGGGAGTAAGCCTGAGTGAGGTCCTCTGCGGGTCTGGGCACACCTGAGACTGGGAAATCCAAGAGAGTAGACTGGAGCCAGAGTCCTTTACAGGACCAATACCACACCAGGGACCTCTGCAGAAATGGATCCAGACCAAGGACATTTGCAGAAACAGGAATGAGTCAACAACCTAGGATACAGCAGGCCTGAGACAACAACCTCCAAGGAAGTGGAGCAAAGCCTGGGAGCACTGAGTGACCTCCAGGAACACAGAATGACCAATGGGATAACTTTGCACTGACTGTACCACAAGGAACAACCATCTGAGTCTTGGATTCACTGACACCTAAAAGACTGATCAACAGAATCACAGACAGCCCCAAAGACACCTATTAGAGGAAAAATTGAATAAAGAAGATAAGAACACAGGCAACACCACAAAGAGCAACATGATACCAGTAAAACCTAAAGACCCTACAAAAGCCCTGAGTAGTGAGGTCCATCTTCTTTGACAGGAATACTACAGGTGCAAAGGAAGGTCCCAGCTGATGTCCTAGGACCCCAAGGACATATCCCTCCTTCTCTGTTACATAGAGGGAGAAAGGACAAGTTAAACCTGGGAGATGAAGAGCTCGGGCCTGAATAAGGGCTTGTTGGAGTCTGGAAGGGTTTAGTAATGGGGTTGAGAAGGGGCTCACACAGAGAGCCAAGAGCTGCCTCATAGCCTCATATAAGGGATGTGTGAAGAGAGAAAATGACGGGATCCAGAATGCAGAAAGCCAGCTAGTCCTAGGAACCACAGAACTTTTTTTTTGTAGAAGGAACTGCAAGGGACAGAATTAGCTTTTTTCTGTCTAGGGTAATAGTTTTTGCTTACAGCAACAATGAAATTACCTGGAGGGAGAGAGAAGGAAACATGGAACACTCAACAACACTGCTTAGGAGTTTATTAGAGGGGTCTGTACACAGGCCTGGGGAAGCCAATGTGCAGAGAGGAAGATGGCATGTCCAGCTTTTAAAAGTTGCCTAGCACATGCACACAGGGGTTGATGTGGCTATAACATATGCAGATAATGGGTTCATGCATGTGTGCAAAGGGTTAGGTGTGACATATGTGCATGATGTAATCCATGTATGTGTGCCAAGGTTTAATTATGTGTAGATGATGAAATCCATCTGCACGTGGGTCATGGGGGGGGTGATTTATCCTCCATGCGGGGCCATTAGACACTTCTGCCTGAGGCTTGTATGCACATGCATGGCCACTAATACCCGGAAGTATCAGCCTTATGGGGCTGAAATCATTACAGTTAATGATAAAGAAAAGTCTTCTCAGCATTCCTCAAATTCTAGGGTTGTTACTTAGTATGAACACGTCGTTTATGAGACTAGTTCTTAACCTGTGGGTAATAACCCATTTGGGGGGAGTCAAAAGATCTTCTCAGAGGGGTACCTAAAAGCATCCGATACAAAGATATTTACAGTCGGATTCTTAACAGTAGCAAACTGTTATGTTAAGGTGTAGAAAAGACAGTAATTTTATGGTTGGGATACCACAACTCTATTAAAGGATTTCATCATTAGGAAGGTTGAGATCACTGGTTGAAGGTATGAGGAGTCCTTAAAAGCACTGGTTCACCATTCACTGCTGTGCTGTGTCCATCTGGGATACTAAGGAGGCCATGTTGGTTGAATGGTAATGTATATCACTGTACTGTTCACAAGCAAATGGCTTCCTTGTACTATGGATTCTTTCATCTTGGGTAAGGTCTGAATGCTTCCAAAGGCATTATCACATTCAAGCTATTTGTATGGCTTTGATCCAGAAATATTTTTGATATCTTTTAGGGTCTGAAGAAGCATAAACAATTTATGAATATTTTAAATTTTGTATCATTTCACTGAAGTTTGAATGACCATGTCCTGAGGAACACTAAAAGCTTATGAAAGGGTTTTAAAAATTTACAACACCGGGGCCATTTCTCTCCATTAGGAATTATCAGGTGTTTCAGAATTTCTTCGCAATTGGAAAAACGCCTTGGCACACAATTCACAGGGATTCGCTGACTAGAATTGTTAGATGTTTAAATCCAGAAGACTGGTGAATGAGCTTGCCATTATCCACAGTCATGATCTTCCTTGTAGTGAAAGGGGAACAGGTCTGCTTTTCGTCCCACCCGGCTACTCCATGGCTAGCTTATACCCTGAAATAACAACACACAAATTGTATTCATTTAAGC
>LOEQ01006912.1:10795-22152 GCA_001685075.1 Bramus lutescens | reverse complement strand
GCTCATGATCTCCCTCCTTCTGCTCCTCATTTGGACCTTGGGAGTTCAGTCCAGTGCTCCAATGTGGGTCTCTGTCTCTACCTCCATTGATGTTGTTTATGACCAGAAGGCTCATGAAATATCTTGCCATTCTCCACACTCCTAATGTTTCTCTCCAATATGAAAAGCCTGGTGTTGAGAACGTGTGTTTAATTTCTAAAGTATTTGCCACATTCCTTGCACTTATAGTTTTTTCCCAAGTGTGAGATAATTTGTGCTGAGTTAAGATGACTTTTTACACAAGGCTTTTTCGCATTTTTCATAACTGTAAGGTTTCTTTCCAGAATGGATTATTAAATGAGAAAGAATCCATGAAATTTTAAAGATATTGTCACATATTTAACACTTGTAGGGTTTCTCTCCTGTATGAATGCTCTTGTGTACAGAAAGTCAGGATAGAACATAGAAGCCTTGCACACATCCATGTGTGGTTTCGTGCCCGTATAAATTCTCTCATGTACTTTAAGTAAAGGTGCAGCACAGGATCTTGACACATACTTCCAACTTCTAGGGTTTCTCTCCTATATGAGTCCTCTTGTGTGAATAAAGTCCTGATGGACTCCTGTAGGATTTGCCACATAATTCACATTTGAAGGGTATCTCTCCTCTATGAATCCTCTTGTGTAAATAAAGACCTGATCGACTACTGTAGGATTTGCCACATAATTCACACTTGAAAGGTATCTCTCCTCTATGAATGCTCTTGTGTAAATAAAGTCCTGATCGACTATTGTAGGATTTGCCACATAATTCACACTTGAAGGGTATCTTTCCTCTATGAATGCTCTTGTGTAAATAAAGTCCTGATCGACTACTGTAGGATTTGCCACATAATTCACACTTGAAGGGTATCTCTCCTGTATGAATCCTCTTGTGTGAAGAAAATCCTGATAGACTCCTATAGGATTTGCCACATACTTTACACTTGAAGGGTATCTCTCCTGAATGAATACTCTTGTGTGAATAAAGTCCGGATCGACTACTGTAGGATTTGCCACATAATTCACACTTGAAGGGTATCTCTCTTGTATGAATCCTCTTGTGTGAATAAAATACTGATGGATTACTATAGGATTTGCCACATACTTTACATTTGAAGGGTATCTCTCCTGAATGAATACTCTTGTGTGAATCAAGTCCTGATCGACTACTGTAGGATTTGCCACATACTTTACACTTGAAGGGTTTCTCTCCTGTATGAACCCTTTTGTGTTCAGAAAGTCGCGATTGACGACGGAAGGCCTTTCCACATACTTCACACTTGTAGGGATTCTCACCAGTATGAATTCTCCTGTGTTGAAAAAGTTGTGATGGAACATAGAAGGCCTTGCCACATACGTCACATTTGCAGGGTTTCTGTCCGGTATGAATCTTCTTGTGCACAAAAAGTCCTGATGGACTATTGTAGCCTTTGCCGCATACTTCACACTTGAAGGGTTTCTCTTCTGTATGAATCTTCTTGTGTATAGAAAGATGTGATGGACGATTGAAGGCCTTTCCACATACTTCACACTTGTAGGGATTCTCACCTGTATGAATTCTCCTGTGTTGAAAAAGTTGTGATGAAGCATAGAAAGACTTGCCACATACTTCACACAGGTAGAGTGTCGGTCTAGTATGAATCCTCTTGTGTTCAGAAAGTTTTGAAGGTCTATTGTAGGCTTTGCCACATACTTCACACTTGTAGGGTTTATCTTCTGAATGACAGCTCCTGTGTTCAGACAGTGATGATGGATATATGAAGGCTTTGCCACATTCTTCACACTGGTAGGGCTTCTCTCCTGTATGAATCATTCTGTGTTTAGAAAGTAATGATAGAGCATGGAAGGCCTTGCCACATACTTCACACTTGTACAGCTTTTCTCCTGTATGAATCCTCTTATGTACAGACAGTACTGATGAACAAATGAAGGCCTTGCCACATACTTCACACTCATAGGGTTTCTCTCCTGTATGAATCCTTTTGTGTTCAGAAAGTCGCGATTGACGACTGAAGGCCTTTCCACATACTTCACACTGGTAGGGTTTCTCTCCTGTATGAATCCTCATGTGTAAAGAAAGTTGTGATGGACGATTAAAGGCCTTTCCACACACTTCACAATTGTAGAATTTCACTCCTGTATGAATTTGCTTGTGTTCAGAAAATTGAGATGGACTGGAGAAGGCCTTGCCACAAACTTCACACTGGTAGGGTTTCTCTCCAGTATGAATTTTCTTGTGTATTGAAAGCTTTGATGGAAAATAGAAGGCCTTGTCACATACTTCACACTTGTAGGGTTTCTCCCCTTTATGAATTTTCTTGTGTACACAATATCCTGATGGACTTCTGAATGATTTGCCACATACACCACATTTGAGGGGTTTCTCTCCTGTATGAATTCTCCTGTGTATACAAAGTAATGATGGACTACGGAAGGCCTTACCACATTCTTCACACTTATAAGGCTTCATTCTTAAATTCCTTTTCTGGTGGCTAATAGTTGGTAAGTTCCAAGGAAGGGTTTTGCCACATTCTTTGCCTGTATTATGTTTGTTTCCTGGTGAGTTAAGGTTGAGAAATGAATGAAAACTGATCAAAATTGTGTATGTGTAAATTTATGTTTAGTTTTAAAAACAGAAATATTGACTCAAAGCTATATTTTCAATTTGAATAATGCTACATCCAAATTTCTAAACCTGTATTCAGTGGAGCTTAATTAAAAGCATCATGATAGGTAGAAATTATATAACATGAAGTAAAGTCGAAACCCATAGAAACAAATGAATATTAATCAATGTCAAACATGTAAGGAAGGTGCAATATCAACAATTAAGAAAACAAAACGATTATGGTATTGTAAATGAGCCACTTACAGAAATATAGAAATGTTATAACAAAATGAACACAAAGTATAAAGTAGTCCGAGTCAGAAGACACATATTATTACAGTTCATATATATTCTAAATGCAGACTTTTAACTTTGGAAGGTATAAAGATAGGCTGCATAACTAGAAACCTGCCCATAACAATATTAGATATTTCAAGAACTGAAGACAGGAGTATTTATGAACATTTTATGAATAAAGATCTACCGACTAACTTATAAAAAATAAATCATGTTCACCTAGAAATTACAGACTTTAGTTACTATAAACACAAGTTGACCTAATGGGAAAAAGATAAAGCATAATAGAATCAATGCATCATAAATATCCTTTTTTCACAATAAAAATATTAAAGATCCTTAAACCATGATTTCCATCAGAACACTGTGAATCAATGTTCATGATAAAGCCTGCTTTTNCATGTCTGAAGGTCCTCGTCCTTGCTCCAGAAATGTGACCAGGGAAGGCTTAGAAGAGGCAAGACCTGTTCATGGGAAAAGAGGACATCATTATTAGTGTGCTATCCTGGGGATCACCTGTCCTCTCTAGGACTGTGTATAGAATAAGGGGATATAAACATGGACTGTACAGGATGAGTTCCTCATGAGCTTCCTGACGGACACATCAGAATGCTTAGGAGAAGTTTAGGATTTGCAGATCCTGAGCTTCATGTCCCTCATTTACAAAGGAAAATATAAAAATTACAAAGTGTGGTATTCTTTTTAACATGTGTGTTTCCCACTCTTGCCACTTTATGACATTACCACCTCTACAAAGGATGGGAAGGTTTCATATCATAAGAAAAACGTTCATCATTCCAAGGTATAGGAATATTTTCCTAAATTTTCCCTAAAATTTACACCATAAATATCATTGTTGGAAGCTCAAGCATCCTTGAGACACTATAGAAAGTAAGTTTTATAATGACATTTAAGAGTTCATCATGGAAGTTTTCCCTACACATGGGGTAGAATATTACTTTTAATATTAAGTTTTAATTTAAGTTGTGTTCCTTTTGTTCATGCTCTGGAATATTTAATGATCCAAAGATGTGTTATATTTGTTTGATTAAATAAAATTCACCTGCAGCCAGGAGGATGAGTCACCAACTCGCTGACTGGACGTGGTATGAAAGAGCCAGGCGGAGAAGGGTTTTCAGTGGGGTTAGGAGAAGAATGGGGACATTTTAGTAGAAATGAGCAAGGAGAGGAGGTGAGCTGGTTATTCAGCCTCTCTGAGGAGAACAATTCCACCTCAACCTTTGAATCTTGAGTTCTTTAGAAGGACAGAGATTTATATGAATTCCCTTCATAGATTTCAAAGAGGCAGTGCATGAGAGAACAGAATTCCCTCAGCCTGCAGCTCTTATGGTACAACCACTGCTGGTAACGCTGGGGCTGCAGCTCCTGCTTAGAAGAGTCAAGGCTTAAAAGGCAGCAATGATTTAAAAAGAGGACAACCCACCCAGGAACTCAAGGTTGCTGAAATTCTCCAACATCACATCCTTGTACAAAGTCCACTGATCAGGGTCCAGGTATTCACACTCCTCTGCAGAGAAATCAATGGCCACATCCCTGAATGACAGCATTTCCTGAAACAAAGAAAAAGAATGAATATTAAATATTAAACAATTTAAAACAACAGTAAAAATATGAATTAAAACAGGCATATGCCCTTCTAGATATAAATCTAAAGGTCACCCAGAGTGAGAAGAGAGCTAGAAGCTCTTCTGACATAGGTGAGCAATATCCCTAACATGAGCCTGATGGAGTGCCGTGATGTTGCACAGGACTCATCACTAAGGACAGTGAAGGGTGGACGATCCTAGGAACACCCATGATATTATACATTTCATAATGATACAATGGAAAGTGAGTATCTACAAAGGAGCACTGTTATTGCTGGAGAATTGGTTCAGTAATAATGCACTGACTGCTCTTCCAAAGGACCTGAGGTGGATTCTCTGCACCCACATGAGTGCTCACAAGTTCCAGAAGATAAGACAATTACATTGTAATGGAGCTTCAGTGTCACCGTGGCTAGAGCTTTGCTGTGACAATTTTCCCATGGAATCCTTTCCCCAACGTTTAACTGAATTTTACTGTGCATAGAAAAAAAAACTGCTTGCTTAAACTCAAGGAATTTTTGAAGCAGTGCCGGCTAAATTGGTGCTGATCCAAATTTCATTCTTAACTTCATGTGCAATTTTGCGTACCAGCAATAAAGCTTGGAGGAACAATGACAATGTGGGACAGGGTCCTAGGAGACGTAAAGGAAGTTTTTCTTTCTGTAGAAATTTGGGGAAACTGAGAAAAGAACTCAGTTAACCTTTTAATGACAAAGTGTGTCAAATACAGGTTCTTCTCAGGACCCTGTGACAGTGTTTTATATAGTTATTCAAATATTTGTTAAGATCCTAAGGAATGAAATACTCAGAGCAATACCTCTTCCACTTTACACTCAAAGGAACTAAGGTAGTCAGAGGCCATGAAGGAGGACAGAAAAATCTGTCACTTATTTTTTGTAAATAATGGGAGAGGGAGACAAACAAAACCAAACAACACAAACATACAAAATGAACAAACAAACAAAAATAACATTTTTCCTTTGCTGGATACATTTTGGTAGGTCACAACAAGGTTCGATATACTTACTAAGCAGCTGCTTGGCTTGCATGTCAATCCCATTGATTTTGAACAATTTGACTGGAATTCAAAGCCCTCTGGCCGTGTGGGCCTGTTCTATCACTGGGATGCAGAGATGACCTCCGTAACACCCCAGTTCTAAGGAAGGTTAGGCGGGGCTCTGCTGCTACAGCACGAGCCAACTTGGCTGCCCCAGAGCTTAGAGTTTATTGTTGTTATCTGCTGATTCTTGCTATTTTGTTTTTCCTGCATAGTGGTAATAAGTCAGTATAGATTGATTAACATTCTCTTCATGGGAAAAATTTTAAATGGGTAAAAATTAAGAAGTTCTAGTACCAAAACATTGCAATTAGGACATAAAACACTTAAGCTGACACTGTTTAAATTCCCTGAGTTATTAGTCCTGCAATATATGGATAATATTCTCTTCTCTTGCTTTTCTGTCAAATCTATATTTAAATGAGTGCTTAACTTACATGGTAAATGAGTGAAAATAGTAAATTTATAATTTTGTGCTATTTCAACTGGATAAACACTAATGTTTATCCAGTTGAAATAAATCACTACTAAAGATTTGGCTTTGCACTTTCAGATGCTTTCTGAAAGTTCTACTACTAAAAAATGTAACATCTGAAACAGAACAGGTTATTAGCTTGGTAAGTAATCTTGCTGGCTAGCTCATAGATTTAATCCCTTATTGGTAAAGAACCTCAATGATTATCATACTACTAAAGAAAATGCAGGATGGTTATTTGTTCTGTACTAATTGGCAGATTGCAGTATCATCTGACTCAGGATCTATAATCACAGTGGTGGTTTTAATAGGTATGGCCCGCATGGATTGTTATGTTTGAATGCTTGACCCCTGGGAAGTGGCAGTATTAGGAGGCGTGGCATTGTTACTGTGTCACTGTGGAGTCAGGCTTTGAGGTCTCACACATGCTCAAGCCAAGCCCAATTCTTGCTGCTTGATTATCAAGATGTAGAACTCTCAGCTCCTTCTCCAGCACCATGTCTCCCTGCCTGCCACCTACCATGACTATAAAACACTAAAACCTCTGAAACATAAGCTTACCCCAATTAAATGCTTTCCTTTGTAAGAATTCCCAAGGTCATGGAGTCTATTCACAGCACAGAAATCCTAAGTAAGACAATCATTATCCAAAGGGCACCATTATAAGATTTTTTAGAATCCTCCATAGGTTTTGCCTAAACTTACTTCTAAAAATCTTATAGAGAATACGTTTAATCCTTTTATAAATGGCTTTTCAAAGACAAGCAGTCCTATATTTTATATACAAATTCTGCATACTTCATGGAAAATATTTTACCCGTTCCTGGGTTGTACAGCTTAACACTCTAAAGTTGCTATTATCAATCAGCTTTATTAAATATTTTCAAACCATTGAATATTTTGACTAACCTCATGTATAAATTAGCAAATGAAGCATAGAAATATCTCTCTGTTCTCTATAAACTTTTAATCTCAGGATTAATAAATTCATTGGGTATGCTAAAAATAATAATAATTTAGCTTAAAGCTTTTGAAAATCGGCTAATAGTTAAACCTGTTAATAGGAAATTTTCATTTACTTTTGTATACTACACATGATTCAACTCTTGTTTACGAAAATAGGTGTATTACAAAACACTCCAAAAAATAGACGTTTTTAAATAGTAGCCACATGGCTTGCTTCCATCTTGACTGATGATCTCATCAGAAGAAAAACAACCATGTGGTTAGCCATGTTGCATGAAGAGGGGGCCCTTTGTTCTGTCTCAGCTGCCCAGCTAGCTTACATCACATAGAAACTGTTATTTATCTAAATACTGCCTGACCCATTAGCTCTAACTTCATATTGGCTAACTATTACAATTAGTTTAACCCATCTCCATTAATGTGTATCTCCACATGACTNGTTATTTATCTAAATACTGCCTGACCCATTAGCTCTAACTTCATATTGGCTAACTATTACAATTAGTTTAACCCATCTCCATTAATGTGTATCTCCACATGACTGTGGCGTACCGGCAAGATTCTAACCAGCATCCATCTCAGGCAGGAGATCCATGGCTTCTGCCACTCTGCCCTTCTTCCCAGCATTCAGTTCTGTCTTCTCCATGCCTAAGTTCTGTCCCATCAACTAGGCCAAGGCAGTTTCTTTATTCAACCAATGAAAACAACACATAAACAGAAGGACCTCCTACACCACAGCCATCTTTAGAAAGATTAAAGAAAAGAACACCTGCCATGTGACTTCACCGTCATTTGGATTAAGAGGACTATGATGTATGAAACTAACTGAGGCAGCACCCAGAAAACAATGTCCCCTTTATGAATTATTGTATTTTCTTTGTAGACTAAGCTTTATAGTCACCAGCGGGTCTCGATGGTATTTTTGATCGGGATAGATTTTTATATACCATTAAATTCCTAAGGTTATAATGATATATTCAAACTAAGAGAAAACTGACTGAGAGATGGATTTCTAACAATTCATGTCTTTGATAACTGTACGTGTAATCATTTGTTTTTGTTAACACTGGACTTCTAAAATTTTTTAAAATAAAAAAATGTATGATAAATAAGGTTTAAATTCCTTAGGTCTATTCAGGCTAGCAGAAAACAGCTTAAAGACATATGAGTAGTTTGAAGTTTTACTTCAATGCTAAGGGATCTTCAATTCAAACTTTTAAGCCTCAAGCTTAACAGGGATAAAACAATAAAATCCTCATCTTATAGAAGCTAGTAATTTATTGTAAATTGTGAAAGATAATTAAAACATACAGGTATATGGTTAGTCACCTTATAAAAGAGTCAATTCTTCCATATGCTCAAAACTATGTTTATAGTCAAATGCACACAATTGTAATTCATTTAAGAGAACAAGGTGTAGTCTTCTAAACATGTTTTCATATAGAGAAGTAAGTAACTACAAAGAAAGTTTGTTTACAATCAGGCATAATTAATAGATGGTCTTCAAAATCACTAGCTACATATAGAATATGACATTTAAAATATTTAATAATTGACACAGAGCACATTAGAATAATAATTCCTGTTCTAATTTATTCTTCTCAGATCTCAGATGTTGATGGAAAACTGTAGAATTATCAGTTTAATAGCAGCATTAACAAAATAAATATCATGCGTTTAATTACTAAAACATTATTCATGTTCTTATATGACACAAAAATTGTAATCAAACTTGAGATGGAATTTAAAAAACTAATAAAGAGTAAATGGAATTTATAAAATATTTAAAAGTATTTCCTCTGGGCAAAATGATGGTTAAGAAATGCAAAGATAATGGCATGTTTTCCAAATTGTCTTAGAGGCCAAAAAGGCTGAACAGAAATTACAAGTATCAGAAGTTATATTATCTTCAAATTTTCATCTATAGAAAATTTTGGGACACCCTGAGAATCTGCTCCATCAGACAATCTTCAGAATGCAGTAAAAGCAAATGCTTTCATGCTAGTTTTTCCTCAACGAAACAGTTATGCATTGAGATTGTTCACAATTTTATTTTTACCATTTACAATATCAGCTGGATACATACTTCAGTGTTTACCTGAAAAAACTCTTCTGCTTCAGAATTTTCTGGTGTTTTTTTTTTCAGAACTTCTATGTATCCTGTTATCTAATAGGAGAGAATACCTGAGCTCAAAACTGAAATTTTCTAAATCTTAAAGACTTATAAATAATCAGACTCTGGCAAGGGAGGTAATTAAAGGGGTTCACAGACACCCACTCTCTAAGAAAGAATCATTTTGTACAGTATAAAGGCATTATTTTATTCCAGGCTTCTAGTGCACAACTAGTAATAATGAGACTTTAGTTTGATGTCTGAATGTCTGAAGCTGTGTTTGTCTATGTACGGAACCTTCTCTGTGGCCATTCTTGCAGAGATCTGTAATTAAATTCACAAGTGGCAAGGTTAGCTCCTCTCCCTGACTAGTCAGCTATGGAACACAGCACAAAGGTTTGGGAGCTCCAGTAAAATAACCTTCGTGTCGTATCTGGAACTTGACTTTGTCAAATAACACTACGCACGTCCTTCCTAGGTATCTCATTATAACGAAATACTAATAAAGTGCAGGAGGGACCAGAAACTCCACTCTCTTCTCTGGACCGCTGAGAAACCTGACTACAGCCATTCAGAGTGAGTCAGCTGGTGGCAGCAGGCTTCCCTGGAGCTGGAAAGTGAGCTCCCAGCACAGCCTCGGGGGCCGGCAGCCGACCCGCTCTGTCCGGGAGCGAGATCCCGGGAGGACAGGAGCAGCAGAGGACCCAGCACCGACCCCATCGCCCTCTCTCCCTATTGCGGACCTAAATCCTTGACTCGGTGGCCCAGCCTAGGTTCAAAGAGCAAATCCAAAGTGAGCTTCTTCCTGCTTCCCACTCCTTCCACGATGGCCCTACCGGCTCCCCCTGCAGGATCCCTCCTCACTCAGCACCCCGAACCAACCTGTGCTCAGAGATCCAACTTTAGCAGGGTAGTAAAACCTTGCTTCCGAATTGGAGAGGGAAGCGCAGGATGTTGGAACTTGCGGTAGAAGGAACTCAGAAGGCCACAGGAAGAGCCTTGCTTGTGACGTCACACTGAGTGGGCGTATATTTCCCATAAGTCTGTGTAATTGAGTTTCCAGTAGTGGCTCGAAGCATGTGACTTTGAGAAAGGATTGAAATGTGCAGTACAGGGAGCCATGCTAGGGGTAAGACTACTCTTAAAATCCTCAAGTTTGCAAACTGAGATGGTTAGGTCTGAGTGGAGACCTTACAGTAATGTTTATTATGTTAGTTATTTTTGGTCACTTTACTGTGATTTCACACATAGACCTGCTTATTATATAAACTTACTACAGAGTAACATATTCATTTCGACTCTTTTTTCTTTGAGATAAATACAAGTATGTCACTTGTGAAAGTCACTGCTAAGCTTTTGAAATAAATTCTGAGCAGAGGCGTGGTGGCAGCCACCTGGTTTTTGCCTCTTATGAGCAGAGAGAGGCCCATGGATCGCAGCTCCAAGGCTGCCTGATCTACAGAGTGAGTTCAAAGCTGGCCTGGGCAATTTAAGAAAGCCTTGGATATGTCAGGAGATGATGGTGGACAAGTTGCTAATTCCAGCAGACGGGCAGCATTTGTTAGTTCCAGGCCAGCCTGGTCTACAGCAGAAGGTCCAGGACCACCAGGGATACACAAACTCTGTGTCAAAAAAAGGAGAAAAAAAGAAAGACGAAGGAAGGAAGGGAGGGAGGAAGGAAGGAAGGAAGACAAAGACAAAAAAGAAGCAAACCTTGTATTAAAAAAAGACAAAAAGGAATAGGAGGTAGCTGGGCGATGTGTCAGCTGAGGAGTTAGCAAATTAACAGTTAGCTGTAGTTTTCTCTTTCTCTCTCTGATCTCTCATCATTTGCCCTGATATCCGGCTCCAGGTTTTTGTTATTAATACCAATTAGAATGCTCACAACAATTGGTACTCAACATTTCAGCCTAATATGAAAATAACGCTTGCCTGTGGCTTTGCCACGGCTTTAGTCCTACCAAAATTGCTTGGTAAATTAAGGACTCATGTGGTCACAAAAAGAGAGATATACAGTAAAAGAAAGATTCAAAGTCAAGTAAAACCTCTAAATGGTGTTAAAAAATATATGTAGGCTAAAGGTTAAATTTCTTAAAGTACAAAAAAGAAGAGAGTAGTTGGGTGTGGTGGTACACACCTTTAATCCCAACACTTGGGAGACAGAGGTAGATTGACCTCTGAGACTTCAAGGAGCAGAGGTAGATTGACCTCTGA
>LOEQ01006911.1:31314-48847 GCA_001685075.1 Bramus lutescens | reverse complement strand
TTTCTGACATTTTTTTCTTCTTAGGAATGGAAACCCTCCTTCCGGCAACGTGGCAGCAAAGCTAAGTCCCCGGGCGACCCAGGCCAAGGACATTTCCGTGGTAGCAGGTGGGAGGCCGCGCTGGCTGGCAGTGCCAGGCGGGCGGGGTGCCACTGCAGCAGCTAGCAAGCTCGCTTACCTGCTGTTGAATTTTTCAGGGTGTTTCTCTCTCATCACGTGGAATCTATGGGCAATGGAAGCATCCTGGAAACAAAAGAAAGCAGAAGCCTGGTTAGTGGTTGTGGCCATGAGGTATGATGGGAAGGAACACACATATGCGCTCCTGGAATGCCCAAATTCTGGAGACTTTCAGGTCACAGCTGCTCAGCGCCACGTTTAAGGGTAAGCCAGTGCCAGCACTCAGTTCTTTCAGAGCCTAGCTTTGTTGCCTCAGGGCCCTGGCAATTATCTCTGTATCTCAGGCCCTGCAAGCAGCCACAGTCAGCTCTTCGGATACAGGAGGCAAGAGCAGACTCTAGAGTGAAGGGAAAGCCACTCCCCTTCTAGGACAGTGAAGGGCTCTGCTCAGGGGAAGCCAGGAGCCAGTGGCACAGAATAGGGAATATTTCGACTCATGAGAAGTTAACAAAAATAGTACATTTCTCATGTTCCATTCAACCAGCTTCCAGCAATGATAACATCTTACATAACATAGCACCTGTTAAAATCTCAAGCTGATGTTGCTGGAGGCCATTATGTATTAACCCTTTGTTGTCTATGTCTCAAGTTTAGTTGATAATGAAAGTGTATTATATTAAACTTCTAGCTTCTTCTTGTTAGTCATTCTATCCACAGAGTGGTTCTGAAGCCATAGACTCGATCCCTTCCTTACCCTTCCCTGTCCTCCCTCCCCCTTTGGCCTGGCCTCTTGTACCTCAGAACTCACCATGAGGCTCCCATGACACCACGTTTCTGAGTGTCTCATCTTCAGTTTGGAATCTCTTAGCCCTGAGGTTCTGCTCCTGTCACAGCCATCCTGTTAGTGCTTATGCTTNTGATCTATAGTCCAGAGCAGGATCCAAAGCTGAACTCGATTCTTCAAACATAGCCTTCCACACTTCTTACCAAGTCCTTTTCCAGCAGAAGAGTGTGATCTATCCTCCCCTCATCACCCAGTCCTCATCTAACACTGTGGAGCGGATACTGAATACTGGAAATAAATTGGCTGGGTTGGAGAGGGTACAGTCCAGCAACAGTGAGCTGATTTAGATTTGCTTAGCAGCAACGGCGAAACACAGAAATCTCTGGGCATGGTGTTACACCCCTGTAGGCTGAGCATGTGGGAGACCAAGGCAGGAAGATCAAGGCTAGCCTGGACTACAAGGTTGGGACTGTATCTCAACAAACCAAAGCAACCCACCAAACATCCGACCAACCAAAACCCAATAAGTAACCAAAAATACAAATTTACTAGACTATGTATCTGGAAGAGCCTTAAAATTCCATGGAGCAGATATTTAGCTAATGTTTATTCATTCTGTCTGTCTGTCTGTCTGTCTGTCTGTCTGTCTTTTCTCCCTTCCTCCTTTCCTCTCCCCCTCTCTCCTTTCCTTTGTTCATTCATTCATTCGTTCATTCCTTCCTCATCACCACCACTCCCTTTTTCTTTCTGAGACAGGCTCTTACCATGTGATTCTGGTTGGCCTGGAACTCAGTATGTAGACCCTGTTGAGCTCAAACTCAGAGAGATCCTCCTGCCTCTGTGTCCCTTGCACTGGGGTTAAAGATGTGTGCCATCATGCTGGGAAGATCCTGCTTCCTGATAAGAGTACAACAGAGCAGTTTCCAGTGATGACTTCACCTTGTTTTTAGCATCAGGAGAGAAAAGTGCAGTCTCACTGAAGAAGCTTTTGGGGGGCATGCTATGTGTGGTGAGTTACCGCTAGGGACAAGAGTGACCTCATCCAGCAGCCACTGTGTGAAATCTGGGGGCACAGGTCTAGAACATGGGCTTACTTTGTGGTTGGTAAACATTTCTTGGAAGTTTAATGGTAAATTTTTGCTACTGACTTACTCTTGTAGTTTTCAGACTCATGAAGAGCTGAAGGTCGTGGGGACACATGGTGGGAGGTGTCAAACTCAAGGAGGCCCTCTTGCACTGGGATCCACACAGCCTACTCAATCTCTCTGGACAGCAGGTCTTCCTAGCTCAGATCATGTCCACTTCCCTATTTGTCTTTAAGCAGGCTTCTGTGAACATTCCTGATAAGATACATGTGACATTTGCCAAATGATTTCCTACAATTCCAGAAAGCATTCTGTGTTCCTTTGAAGGACTGATTTTTCACCTGTCAGAAACAAAACAACTTCCAGGTGGTGGTAGTGCATGTCTTTAATCCTAGCACTTGGGAGACAGAGACAAGTGAGTTCGAGGCCAGCCTGGTCTACAGAGGCAGTTCCAAGGACAGGCTCCAAAGCTACACAGTGAAACCCTGTCTCAAAAAACAAAACAAAACAAAACAAAACAAAAACAAACAAACAAACAAGAAACAAAACAATCTCCCAAACAAAAACAAAGGAACAACAACAACAAACCCCAAAGCAAACATTCATGTATTGTGTGGTATGATTTGCACACCACTGCCATTACTCATGGCACAGCTAGAACTGGCTCCTGGTTTTAATTCCTGGGATATTTGCAGATACTCTTCTCTCTGTTCTTACCACTGTAACGAGTCTTTCTCCGTCTATCCACTCCCAAATAATGACATGGAAACTTTTTATTAATTATGAAAGCGCAGTCTATAGCTTAGGTTTGTTCCTAACTAGCTCTTATAACTTAAACCATTTTTATTAATCTACATTTTACTATGTAGATTTTACTATTTACTTTTACCTTTCTTTCATTCTGTATGTCTGACTCCCTCTTGTGTCTTGTTGGCATCTCCTCTACACCTCAATTATTTCTTCCCACTTCCTCTCTCTGCCTGGAAGTCCCACCTACACCTCCTGCCTAGCTATTGGCCCTTTAGCTCTTTCTGAAACCAATCACAGCAGTATACAAATATCCCACAGCATATTACCCTTAGTTTTTCCATTACTGAATTTTGTATGGCTTCTTATTCCAAAGGCTAGCATTTACGATATCCTTAGCTCATCCTGTGACTCCTAATCTGACAGTGTAATCTCTTGACAAATATACAAAACAGCAAGGGAGAGCTAAGCTATTTCTCGAAAGACAGTGTAAAGACTCCAGGGGAAGGGGGGCATAGAGAGAATCGAGACTGGCTTTTACTCCGTTGAGAGGGCTCCATGCTAAGCACTGACCGTGGCATGTGGCATATTTATATTATGGGTTCAGAGACTTTCTTGATGACAATTATAGCAAAATCACACTTCCATTCTAGAGAGAGTGACAGGAATGGCAGGCCAGTGGAAGCCATGGTATTTCTGACAGTCGCCAGTCAGTGTGTGTGCTGTGTGGCGTGGGTGTAAGAGGAGATGAAGTATGGACAAGGGCTGTTCCTTCTGCAGCCAAAACCTCAAGCATATGGTTGGATGAAGGATTTTGGCTCTCTCTCAAACATAAATTGCTATCGTTTGGACTCTGATACATTGGAATGTCTAAGCCAGGTGCTGTTCTTTAGAAATATAACATGTTTGTGACTTAAAAATTTCTAGAAGCCACACAAAATCGTAAAAAGGAACAGATGAAATTAACTTATGAATGTTTTAATTAATCCAATATACCCTAAATTCTATCATTTATATAATAAATAAATAAATATTGATATATTTAATTTTTCTTTATATCTTAATTCTGAAATATGATGTGTTTTTTTTTAAACATTCACACACACCTTAAATTATGCATTTCAGGCACATAGTAGCCACATGTGCCTTGTGTTTGTCATCCTGGGCAGTGCAGGGCTAAGTCACACTGGCAACTTCTGGAGACAGAGACGGGAAAGAGACCACAGTGTGGATTACTTGAAGTTTGGATTGTTTTTAAAATTTATGGCAGATTAGGGAGTGGAAAAGATGTGGCCGGCTTATCCAAGTAATTTCTCAGTGAGTCGCACATGTGACAGATTAGAACTCAGTGCTGACAGAATCCAAGTTTGCACGTATCTGTCTTGTTGACACCCTCCCTAGTGGGTAGGAGGCTTGTCACTGTGGACACGAGGCAGGTAAACACTAATAGCGCTCTATAAGGTAGAAAATGGCATATGGGCTGGTGGCTCTCTGTCATCCAAAATAGATTTCACTGAGTCAAGGGATTAGCTGCTCACCACTCTGGTAAGGCTCACTGAAAGCAGAGCCTGGGAGGAGTTCCTAGTTACACAAGATCCAGGAATTATTTTGTAGTTCCCAACTTCCTGTCACTGATACCTGGCCATCCTGACCTTTCAGCTAATCCAAAAATAGAGAGCAGGGAGGAAGAGGCCGGAGAATCCAGAGGAAGTGATGTCCTGGATGACTGTGTTTAAGACCTCTTCCCTGGGGATGTCTGTGGCTAGAAGGATGATAAAACCAAATAGCAAAATCGTCATTGATTTGGGCTCGTGTGTGGTTGTATGACAGCTCTGAGTCACAGTGACTCCCAGGGCAGGCCAGGAGACTCTGTCTTACTCAACCCTCTGTCTAGTAAATGAGTTCTGTTTGCACCCGGGGCACTGCACGATGCCACAGCCATTGTCTTTATAGTTGCAAGGCAGCCGCCATTTGTTTGGTGGGCATCACAAGTCCCTCTGAGAGGCAAAGACATTGCAGGCATCTCTTTGCCAGGGGAGCCGGACTCTAAGCATCCTAAGGAGGTAGAACCTGCTTGGTTTACATACCCACTTCTCTCACAAAGTTTGGGAAGTCAAATAGGAAGCAAGACCTTCTGCAAATGTCAGCCCCAGGCTCAGCCAGGGTTGCACACTGGGTACTTATTTTCTCAGGATTTTTACCTTCCAGCTTTTAAAGAGCGAGAACACATGCCCTGCAAACATTCTCTCAAGAGAAAAGCTAGGGGCACACCAATGAGATAAAAAGTCCCATATCCTTGCTCATCCACAGTATGACAATAAATATGCACAAGCGAAAGGTATTTGAAAAGAACTATGAAAAAGATATCCTTGGAATTTTGTAGGTCAGCCCAGGGCAGGTGGGTAAACATGGTGGCTGTTGAAGGTGATGGTGTTTTGTTTGTGCTTCCTTGGAGGGCAATTAGCCTCCTTCCTTCCTACCCCCTTCCCTCCTTGGTCCCCTCCCTCCTTCACAACTTCCTTTCCCTTTCTCCTACTGCTCGCCTTCCTCCTGAATGAAAGCATTATAACCATGATTCCTGGATCTTACGTTTGCTGCCTGGGTATCTAGTCGAGGGAAGGATGTCTACCGGACAATTGTGTGGAGACAGACAGGTCTTGGGGACTGTGTTCCTTCCAGCCAGAGCTTTGTTAAGAACGGGAAGGTGTGTTGAAGGTTCTGAAGGAAGCCATGCTTGTAACATGCCGGCGGGAAGCTGCTGGGCAGCCTAACCGCTGCTCAGCAGTCAGTTCTGGCTGGCTGCTTTTATGGTGCCAGCGTTCCCTCGTCTCCCAAGCCCCTCAGTACTTCAATTCTAACGTCTGTGTACCAGATCCACTTCCTTTCTGCAATCTGCTCTGTGCTGTCCTGGCTCTCTGAGGCCTTGGTCAGGATCATCAGCATCAGAATGCTTCCAGGGTTTTGTTCGAAATGCAGAATCACAGACCTTGCTGAGAGCCTCAGAGTCAAATTAGAAGTCAGAATCTGGTGCGGATTTCCACTGAGGCAAGGGGGGCACGCGGAGCCATCTCACACTGGGTTTGGAGACCTTCCCTCACTCCTATGGCTTGTAGCCCTGTGAAGATGAGGGGGCTGGGCAGAGGCCACAGCTAAGGGGCCTCCAGAGCACCATATGCTGATCCCCAGCTTTGCTGCCCTCTGGCTTAGACTCACACAGGTGCAACTACCACAATCGGGCAATAAGATAATCGGGCTGGGTGTACCACAGGCACTCAACAAATACCAGCAAGTTACACAATGATCATAGCAGGGAAAAGACGTGAGATTGGGTAAAGCTGATGGTGGGATCCCCATACTCTGGAGCCCGACAGAGGCAAGGGCACCTGGCTGTCTGGAGCTGAAGATATCGGGGCACAGAAGGAGAGGGACCTGAGTATAAGAAAGATGTGTGTGTATGTGTGTGTGCGCGCGCGCGTGTGTGTGCACCTTCCCTGAAGGTGGCCCCGAAAGAGGGCTTGAGACAGTGCCCCTCTACCAGAAGTGGGGAATCTGGGGGAGGAGGAGAGGCATAAGGCAGTGAGGACGCAGGAGCCCCTAGCGCAGCACCTCCACACTCACGGCGCCTTATCCCGGACTCACAGGGCCTTGCCTGCCTCCGTCATAGCGAAGAGGGCTGGAGTAGGAGTGAGAAGGCGAAGGCAAATCCCTTCATTTGAGCCTGTTCCTTTACTCAGAGAACAGAAGACAGCGTTCTTCTGTGCATCAGTAGAATAAAAACAACAAAGAAAGAACATTGCTGATGTGGCAGCTCTTCAATCCTGTCGTAACTGTAAGCAAGGATTATTATTTTTTAGTCTCAAAAGAGGCACAGGAAAAAGGAGGGTAGGTAATCCTCATTCTGGTGCCAGCCGGTGGCCTGGAGGGTCTCATATGCACCTGATATTGTTCAAAACAATCCCAAAGACAGGAAGGATGCTTAGACCCAAGACTGACGGGAGATGGAGTGAGGGGGGGTTTGGCGGTGGTAAGGGAGTATATCCTTGGTCTATCTCTTTGAGAGTCCTAAGCCTTTCTGCGCAATCGGAATGATGCTTATGGAGTGCTGTGAAGACTGGAATGAACAAGCCTGCCCGGTAGAGAGCATGCAGCAGGGGCTCAGAAAAGCTGCTCTCTTTTCTGTACCACCATCCCAAGCCCCAGCTCAGTTTAAGGACACTCCAGCTGGGGGGCTGGAGAGGTAGCTCAGTGGTTAAGAGCACACTGGGTATTATTCCAGGGGTCCTGACTTCAGCCCCTAGCACCTACATGCCCCTCTCACCCATCTGTAACTGGTTTTAGAGGATCTGGTGCCCTCTTCTGCCCTCTGTGGGTACCTGGGGTACCTGGTACAGATATACATGTAGACAAAATATCCATATACATAAAATACTCTTTTTTTTTTTAAAAGAATACACTCATCATATGTCCCCAACAGCCTAGGAAGCAGTGCCTACTCTGATCTAGAAGCTGACTTCAGTATGACAAACTGAGTTATACTAACTGGGCTGGAGGATAGAAAGGGAACACAGACAGCATTGTCTGTCTGTCTGTCCATCCGTCTGTGTGTGTGTGTAAGAGTGTGTGTACACATGTATGCATATGTGTCTGCATTTGTGCGTGCAAGAATGCACTTGCATATGGGAGGAAGGGTGACACAGGCACCCTAAAGCCATCCTTTCTGTCTAATGCAGGGAGGATTGTAGCGAAAGGGGAGCAGGCCTGCTTTTCGTCCAGCCCAGCTCCCACACNCTTTATTAACCAATGAAAGTAACACATACACAGATGACCCTCCTACATCAGAGGATGCTGATGGGCTGCTATGAGGGCTGTAGAAGCATCGTGGAGGAACAATGGCCTTCGCCTGAGCATCGGGGGAGGAGAACCCGCCTAGGGGTGTATGAAGCACTTGGAGAATATGTGGTAGGACTGGAGGGAGGCGTGTGAGCAGGAGAGGAGTCTGAGTGTCGTCTACCGAGCCTGGTGGCAGCATGTGGTCCCTTCTCAGGATCACAATGCTCCTCACACTCCCGAAAGGGGCTCGTCCTGGCCTCATTCCTTGGCATTTGTTTCCTTTAGTTGTTTCATATTATCTGAAGGGTAGATACATTTTAAGAAAAATCCCAGTCTTTTCTTCTGTTAAAAGTATAGGGGAAGAATTTCTTCTATGGTCAAGAGGTAGAATGGCTGTATGATCGGGGTGGCCACAATCATGTCAGACCCAAGTCAGGTCTAGGGACAAACAGAACAGACAAGGAGTAGGGGCCCAGGAAGGATCAATGAACACGTTTTGGTCATACAGAATAGTAGTGACCAACTTACCACACCAATGGAGAAGTAGTTGTTCATGATGTTGTATGGGACCTGGTCTCCATTCTCCACCTCTTCTCTGGGTGTGACTTCTAGATACCAGCGGTCCAGCATCACCAAGGGGCTCTGTTCAATCTCCTTCAGGATTTTTGTCAAGCTGCCACCTTCGTAACCTATGGATAAGGGCATGGTGTGTACCACCAGAGCAGAGAGGCAAAGCTGTCACTCAGGCAGGGCAAGTAACTCTTCAGGCATTGGTGACTAGACTTCTGGGTGATTTGGGGCTGGAGACATGTATGTTCTCTAAGCCAGGGAGAAGGGGAGGATAGCAGGGAGTAATCAGCAGGAGTTTAGGGGTGAATTAGAAGCCAGAGAGCAAGGACTGGAATAGGTGTTGAGTAGAGGCAGGCATGGCTCCGGAGCTAAAGCCAGCCCACGAGAATGGGTGAGCTGATGTCATTTGCAGGAAGTGGACAGACTAAGGGTTATCCTGTGAAGTGAAGGAAGATGGACTTAGGTATTATGCTTTCTTCCATATGTGGGATGTTTACATATATCTCACCATCTATCACCCATCCATCTCTCTGTCTATTATCTCTCTCTCCATCTATGTATCTATCTATACATCTATATATCCACCTACCCCCAACCACCCACCCACCTGACATGAAGCAGGAGGTGGGCTATTGGGAGAGGAAGAGGGTAATGGGATGTGGGAGCAGACAAAGGTATCGTCATAGATATTAGAGAACAGGATAATCATGCATGAGAAAGGCTTAACAAAATGTATTATTTTGTACAGGAAATACACCACAAGTTGGAAGAAAGACAGAGGAAGGAGCGAAAGGAGGGAGGGGGAGACTGGTCAGCTACAGGGCTGGGAGGTTGTGTATGGAAGGGAGCAGATCCATCCCAAGACTGTTCTGGGTAGAATATGGACAGTGTGGTGATAGGGTATGCTGTCAAGATGACTCTCAGGTCTGACTTCCTCTGCTTTATCCTCCACACAAGAACTCAGGTGTTGACTGTCCTGGCTGTCCTGGTCTAGGACTGCTCCCTTAATTGGTCAACCACCTGGAGTCATTGGTCTTCTGCCTGCTGGCTTCCCTCAGTGGAGCTGGGCTTTGTGTTCTGCAGCATGCCCAGCTCCCTTAGCTGCTTCCTTTGCAAAGTTCTTGACCCTTGCTCTAAAAGCCACCACCACTCTGTGTTTCATAGCCCTGGGGAGCCTAATAATCCAGATGTCCCTGGTGTCTCCTGAGTAATTAATTGGTGATGCAGTATTTCAGGCTGCGTTCTGAATCCATGTATAAGGACAAGCACTCAGGAGGGGCTGGGTGAGATTTATCTTTATCCTGCAGTTGGCATATCCTGCTGGAGGAGGCAGGCTCTAAGCTGATGGCTTCAGGACTGTAGTCAATGTGAAGAGACTATGCAGGACCTTGGGACGTAGAGGAGGGGGCTCCTGTTCCAGATCCAGCATGGAACGGCAGGATCATGGATCAGAAATGACTGTCAACTACCTTCCTGTGGACAGTGACCAGTAAAAGCTAAGTCTACCTGTCCCTGCACAGCATCCTTGAAAGCCTGAACGCTCGGCTCCAGTGTGATGTCAGAGGCATGCAGACTCACCTCCTCCCCAGCGGAGACATCGTGCAAGGTCATTCCCCGTTCCAAGAGGCAGGACAGCCACTGGTGGATGCTTTGTGAAGTTGGCTTTATCTGCAACCCACATGAAGGAACAGACATGCCATGTGACTAAGGTGGCTGCATTATCTTATAATCCCCACTGGTTGCTTGCCCTCCCCCACTGTAATCAGAGAATCCTTCCTGCAATGGAAAACATGTCACTTGCTGAGGCCATCCACAACATTTGCCATGTGCTAGCTGCTACAAGTTTGCTGACGTTGTCAATCAATTCTTCATATGGAGATAAATCGGTCTCCCTATAATTTGCACCTATTTATCCTAAACACGTCTCAATTCTGTTCTTCAAGGTGGCAGCACACGCTGCAAAAACATAGGCTCGTGTGATTTGAACACTTGATGAGGACCAACATTTGTTTCCATTCATTGCCCATGGCAACCTAGCCAAGGAGGAGGTTTATGAAGGAAAAGCGATTCCAGAGCCTGGATCCAAACACAGATCTCTGGCTTCAAGCCCATCCTGTTGCCCTCAGGGGCCAGGCAGGGCACAGTGAAAGAGGTGTGCCTGGCAGTAGGGAATGGTCTGTGTGGGGGTCTCTGGAAAACTGACAAAGCTCATTGAAAGCCACGTCTATTTTAAAGCTTAAGCAGCAACAGGGTGCTAAAGTAAGAAAGCCTGCAGGTGTTACCTGACACCCACACACCAGCTTATCATCTCGTGACTCCTGACGCTTCCCAGAATACAGATCCCCCCCCTACCCTTTATGGTTGCGCAGGAGCATGGCCAGAACAGTCAGGGAGACGTCACTGTCAACCGTGCGTTGGTCTGCCTGTAGTCTTCAGCATGCTGGCAGGGCAGGGGAAGTCAGAGGGGGAGGTACAGGTACCTGTTGGGTTTTAAGGGTGCATGCACACAGACCCTTGCCCTGCAAGGTGTTCAGAGTATTAGCCATGAGTGGGGGTTAGGGAGGGCTACAGGGATCAGTGTGGGGAGTTCAAACTGGGGCTTCCCTGGCAGAGTAGGAGTTCAGAGTCACTACCACTGCCTGACCTGTGAAGGAAGAGGCTGATCTCAGGGCCCAGATTACTGCTGATGGGCTGAGGTGGAAATTGGAAAGATGCACTGAACTCTGATTGCTCCTGACATGTGACTGGAGTCTCCCATCACCCGGAGGGCACCTGTTTCTTTCTGTCTGTCCCTTCTCCTGTGGTTGCCACCTTGAGGCTAGCCATCCTTCCAGCACCGAGCCCAGAAATCTGCATGCCATCCCAGCTTTTCCGTTTTCCTCCACTCCATTCACCCACACAGCACTTCCTGTGATCTGTCTCCGGAACAGATTTCCCAGCAACCTCTTCTCTCCATCCCCATGGAGACACTGAGTGAATGCAGGGCTGATTCCTCCACTCTGTCCTGGTTCCACAGCCTCCTTTTCTCTCTCTACCTCCATGTCCACTCTCCAGGTGTGTTCTCCACATTCCACCCTGGAGGGCGATGCCTGGGCCCCAGACCTTCCACATTAGTGCTCTGCTCTATCAATGTTGCAGCTTCCTCAGCATTACTACGCCTCAGGATGGAGGCTCTGCCTTTCTTCCTAGCCTTCACCTTCGGCTCGCTCCGCTTCCCACCCTACCAGGAAACCATCCTCAACTTTTCTCAGTCCCAACACTCCTGCTTCTCAGCGCAGAAGTCACCTCCTGTCACCTGGGTCTGCACTTGGTGACTCCTAGAGCATCAGGGGTGGCAATTGTATCATATTCTCCTAGAACTGTTCACTTGTTTGTCCCCTGAATGGCCTATAACTTCCTGGGAGAGCATGTTTCATTTGCCATGGTATCTCCATTTGGGTCCACTGAGTCCTGCCATATGGCAGATGCGGTGGGAGGTGGCCCTGGCCAGGCTCTCACGGTGCCTACAGTCTGTAGTGGAGACATGGCTGCCAGATCTTTGCACACATAATGCACGATTGTGCCTTTTTACTGTAGAGGGAAGGGGAACGGTCCTGTTACAAGGTGGCTATAGCTGACTGGTGTGCAAGAGAGCCCCCCCCCCAGAAGCTACATTTCAATTGAGGCTGGGGAGCACTCCAGACGGGAGGACCACTTGGACAAGGCTCTGTGTGGGGAGGAAGATTGCCGCAATTGAGGGTCTGAAAGCAGGGCCGGGTGGCTGGAACCCCCCAGAAAAGGAAGGGAGGGAGAGCACTGACTCAACTACCTGAGCCCTGCAGTCATTAGAAGAGTCTCCTTATTTTCTGAAGAACCACAGGAAGCTCTTGGTGTCTTTATGCACACCACAAACCCACTGATGTTAGGCTAAGAGCGGTACGGTTGTAGCAGGGGAGGTGGGAGCGAGAGCCCCAGTGGGGTGGCGGAGATCACGGCACACATGCTCAAATGGTGAATGAAGAAAGCAGCACACTACAGTTTCCTCTTTTCTGTCTGGCTCCTCTTTGAACCAGTAACCCATGTGAGCAAGTCTAACATTCCTTTCATCGCACATGGTTCTTTTTTCTGAGCTATATCTGTCTCCGATGTTCTCTGTAGAGGGATTTTGTGTAGCGTTTCCTCAAGGGCAGCTTTCTTCCTCTCAGTGAGTGGGACTAAGGGGACTGAGGGCTGAGACTGCAGCCATGAGCTGCCTTTCCTCTCACAGTTCCTGGATGGGCATCTTCTCTCTTCCCACAGACTTCAGAGTCCACAGAGGCAGCAGAGTGCTCTGTGTGTGTGTGTGTGTGTGTGTGTACAATGTATGTGTGATGGGATGTGAGATGTGTACATGTCTGATATGTATGTAATGTATATGTGTATAATGTGTATGTGTGTAATATGTGTGTTAGATGTGTATGTATCTGATGCATATATGTGATATGTTTATGTGTCTGATGTGTGCTGTATATGTGTATGATATGTGTGTATGTGAGGCATGTGTATTTGTGTGATATGTGTGTGGGATGTGTATATGTACAATGCATGTGTGTGTATAAATGTACCTGGTGTGTATGTATTAGAGATGTGTATGTGTCTGATGTGTGTGTGATGTATATGTGTATGATGTGTGTGTATGTATATATCTGTGTGTGTATATGTATATATCTGTATGTGTGTTTGTGTGTGTGATGTGTATGATATGTGTGTATATATATCTCTGTGTGTGTTTGTGTGTGTGATGTGTATGATGTGTGTTTATGTATATATCTGGGGTGTGTGTGATGTGTATGATGTGTGTGTATGATATATCTGGGGTGTGTGTGTGATGTGTATGATGTGTGTGTATGTATATATCTGGGGTGTGTGTGTGATGTGTATGATGTGTGTATATATGTATATATGTGGGTGTATATGTGTATATGTATATCTGTTGTGCGTGTGGGCATGGGGACAAAAGCCTGGCTATAGGGGGTAGCAGCTTGCTCTTGTTCCTTCCCCCTCCTCCTCTGAAGGCCTCCCCTTCCCGGCCTGACTTGGCTGGGGTCTAGTCTGGCCAACCTTGATGCTTCTCACCCTTTTATCAACTGTGTCCCAGATGCCAGCAGACCCTGTCGTCCCTGCCTCCTAAAGACATCCAGACTTGCACACTTCTCATGCCTTCCTGTTTCCACTGCGGCTCAGCCCTGGCCACTCTCACTTGGGTCGCTGTGGGAGCCTCCTAACTGGTCTCCTTGCTTCTGCTCTTATCTTTTAGCACGCCACCTTCCTTCTTCACTCCTTCTGATGTCTTGGGGCTCTCCCACTCTAACAGCCATGCTCTACCTAACGCTTTACCTACCCATGTGACCCAGACTCTCATTGCCTCTGCTTCACCCTCTGTACTGCTTCCTGTATGTGCCCTGCTCTTGGTCACGCTGACCTGCCTTCAGACTTGGCCCTTGCTGCTTCTTTTGTCTGGATTATACTCTTAGGCATCCACACAGCTCAACTCTCCAGTTCTTGGAAATAGCATCACTTCGTACCCTGTGAGCTCATTCCTGACTACTCCTAGGTTGCAACCTCACTCCATCCCTAGACTCCCTTTGTTCCGCTCTTCACTCATTTCTTTGCTGCCTGGCTCTTGCCTCTAGAAATAGTCTCCATTAGTACAGTAATATTGCCTCTTTAGCATTGGTGGCATCTCTAGTAACTACAAGAGGATCTGGCTCACCAGGATTCAAGGCAGCATTTGTGTGATGATGGACAGGAGGTGTGAAGCTGTCCCGGGCTCATGGCTTGGTCCTGCCCCTCTGACTTTGATGCTAGCCCACCCCGGTGCCTCTGTTGGCAGTTTTCCCATCTTTATGTTCTCTACTGCAGAATTTGCCTGGGTTCTGCTTGGGTTCTGTCTTGACTATACCCGATCCCAGCATTTCACAATCTCCATCACTTTCTGAATCCAGGTAGGGCTAGGCTTGACCTCAGGCTCCCAGCCCTCCAGCCCCCTCTCACGCCCTTTCCAGGTGGGACACAGACCAGCATGGTCTGGCTCTGCTTGCACTGATCTGCACCTTCCAGAACGCTCCAGGTGTTCCTCTACAGCTGACTCACCATGGACGGTGACCTGTGTTCAGCTCCCTGGCCTTTACTCATCACGTGACTACCTGGATCTTTAGTTCTGCTTCAAATCTGTCTTGTTCTGCTATTGCCCAGCTCTGTCTGGGACATATATATATATATTTAAAGACAAAGCCTATAATGAAACTCTTCAGCACCACCCCCCACCCCCATATCTAATCAAGCATCCGTACACGAAAGGGGCACCGGGATGGACAAGGCACAGCTCCATTCCTTCTTTAGTTCATGGCTTTCTGCTGATTTCAAATTTACCCACTATCAATAATAATAAGTAAAGGCCTTCCTGGCCATTCTTACCAATGCAATCCAAAATCCAGCCAACTGTCCCATCTCCACCACAGGCAAGAACACGGAAGTCTGGGGTGTCATGGAAAAAATTCAATCTGGAAAGAAGAAAGGCCACCGTGGTCTTGTTAGTAGGTTGTGACTAACATTTATATGTGTGTGTGTGTACATGCATGTGTGTTGGGGACTGAACCCCAGGCTCCAGACTGTCAAGCAGACCATCAGTGAGCTTCATTTCAGCCTTAATAACTTGATTCTTCTGAGTCTGTCTCTGTGTTCCCTGGAATTAGGAAACGATCTTGATTCTTTTGGTGTTGAAAGAGTCACTTAGCGTTCTGAACCTAGGATGTCCTATGCAGAGCTGCTGAGTATGGATAAAAATCAATGGTGTGATTTGTGTGCATGCGTGGTGTGCGTGTGCGCACGCGCGTGTGTGCTCGCTAACATCCTAATACAAAGAGAATCTGATCCGACATTCAGTATAAATGAATAATTTCTGAGAACTTCTCGACTATTTGAGGAATTCAGGTTTTACATTTTGGCACCGATACAGATAATCCGTAATATTTTGACTCCTCTCAGCTCTCCTGACTGCTGTCTTTATAACCACCTCTTTAAGAGAGAAGCACTTAATTATCTGGATCTTCATCTTTCCCTCTGGGGGCCCCCTGCCAAGGGGAATGAGACCCATTTTCCCTGGGACCCCGCGTCCTGTAGAGCAGGACCTGGGGCCCGCTGACCTCCAGCCAGTCTGTGGGCAGAAATCAGTGTTGAGAGCACATTACATTAACCTCTTTCCTAATCTCTAATGGAAATTTCGCATTTCTTTTGATTGTGAATGTAGGCGACAGACCCCAGAGGCTCTGAGAGCACCTGTGACTTTGTCAAAGTGAATGTCACAATTGTCGCTATTTCGGTCCCATTACAACCATCCTGTAAGTGGAACGCTCTCATTTCTGCCTTTTGTGGCTTTCAGTTCACAGCCATTATTTAGCCAGACTATGAATATTGCTATTTAATATGTTGACAGACCATATTCATTTACATACCACAAATTTGTCTTTTAGGTTTAGCTAACTGCTTCTCAACATAATTAGTTTCCCTGGAAATACCATATTATTTCACATTCTGCATTAGAAAATATCATTCTGGATGGAGGCCTTAGTCCAACAGATGGCGACAGGAGTCCCTGGCAGAAAAAGTCAAAAAGTATCGCTTTAGAGAAAACAGGACCTGTGGACACCTTGAGGTGCAATTTAGGGGTCCCAAGGCCTGTATTTTTCCCTTCTCAGCTGGGTGGTCTGAGAAGACTCCGGGGGGCTCTTAGCATGGATGCCAATGCTATCCTCTCTCATTTCCCTTGTGGAACCCTGCTCTCTTTAGGTGGGGTATTCTGAACTGAGTCTCCCTTCAGCTGGACAACTTGCCTGCGGACAGATGAATGTGCATGCTGAAGATACACTGGACCCATCAGACCTGAAGTAGACCCCAAGCTTGTCAGTCATAGGAAAAAGAATTAAAGGCCGAGAAAACCACGTCATTGAAATTGAAATACCCTTCGAGAGAGGGGCCCAAAAGGCACTAAATTTGGCACATGGTGGTGCTATAAAGCAGCAACCGGCAGACAGGTGGCCATGATGGCAACTCCAAGAGCCGGACGGACTTCCAGATAGTGAATTTGCACCTGTGTGCCTTTCTCCTTTTAACTAGGTCTTGTGCTTCCATTTCTATAAATAACCCCTATGTCAGACAACCAAAGGACAGGGACAAGCTCCATTTATAGACACCTTACTCCAGCCTTGTGGGAGGAATCTTACCGAATCTAGAGAAGAAATGCGGGTCAGGAGGTGTTGATTCCTGACCAGCAGATGGCGCTAGGGCACCAGCTCTGACTAGGTAGATGCTTTCAAGCCCATCGAAGTGACAATTTCTCATAAAGTGGGCAAGCTCTGTCCACCAGACCTTCAGTAGAGTCACAGAGGCCCTGCCCCCTGCCCTCTCATAGCGCTTTCTCACCTTCTGCTAGAGAGCAGGAAGGTGGGAGAAGGATCAGGGGGCGTGTAACCGCCGCAAAATTGGATGCTTGGGGAAAAGAACGGTTTCCTTGACTGAAATGCTCCCATAGCAGGACACGTGACAGACTTTGGGTCACTGTGGCAGTATGCAGAGAGACGACATTAAGAGTACAAAAAAGACCAAATAGGCCACCAGCCTGACCGCCCTGCCGGTCCAATGACCAGCGCATAGCTCCCCCCCCACAACATCAGCACCTCCTCCGGTGACGAGATACAGGGGGCCACTTCCCAAACAATAACCAGGCCAGGGGAAGGTGTGCGAAAAAGAAAGGAGAGCAGATGGTAGGCAGAAAAGGTCAAGAGCCCGATCATTTCAAAGATGACAAAGGAGGGTGTTTCTTCAGAGACCAAAGCGGGACAGAGAGAAGACGGATGTCCATACCCTGGAGTGGGTCCGCCATTGTCCAGGTTGAAAACTTGTTTGGGGTTGAGCAGGTAGTGGAATTTCCGGAGAATTCTATGGGGGAAAAAAGGAGTGATAGAGAAGGAAAATTGTACTGCAGAAGTCATCTGGGGACAAATACCTTTGCACCCATCTGTGGGGCTTAAGCCTAAGAGGGGAAATGTTGCATGCGTACCCCCATATCCCAGTGCACCTGTGAAAGGCGATATCATTTCTATCTGTGTCATAGAGGGGGAAATGAAGCGTGGGGAATTAAGTCACCTGGGCCTGGTGATGAAGTGGCAATTGGCCATGAGCCCAGGTTTCCTTGACTGTACGGTTTTCTTTATTGGTGTTGAGGGGAGGAAGGGGTTCAGGTCAGGTTGTTTTAGCATGTCTATTTTGTTATTGTTTTTATTTTTTATATTTTTTCAAAGGTGAGTTAGGGGCTTTGGGTTAGTTGTTTTTTATTTTTTATTTATTATGTATACAATATTTTGTCTGTGTGTATGCCTGAAGG
>LOEQ01006911.1:0-14261 GCA_001685075.1 Bramus lutescens | reverse complement strand
TTTCTTTCTTTCTTTCTTTCTTTCTTTCTTTCTGTCTCTCTCTCTCTTTCTTTCCCTTCATTCCTTCCTTCCTTCCTTCCCTTCTCTCTTTCTCTCTTTCCTTCTTTCCTTCCTTCCTCCCTCCTCTGTCTCCTGTAACTTCTGTGAATGCAGCCAAAGACGGGCCTCTCTTTGCTGTTCTTATCACTTACTCTCTATTCTCACACCTCAGCAGACAGGGCTCTATCTGTCTGCCTTTGGAGTCAGGTTCACGTCCTGTGTTGGTCTTGGCTCAAACACCGATTTTAGATTTATTTCAGTATCTCTTCTTTCCTTTGTACTCTACTCAACCCTAAGCCTAGAGTTTGGTGAACAGGAGGCTTTTAAGGGTTTGTTTGCCTGATGGATTTCCTCTTTGGCACCAAGGCCTATCTCTACTTAAAATGTTACCAACATGCCAGATGCTGGTGAGTCAGTGCCTAGAGGGAGCCATGGAAACACTGCACTGTGCTGGCGAAGTATCTGGTGTCAGCTAGTGTTTTTTTTGTATGGATACTACCTAAGATGTGCACAGTGAGGTTGTTCTAGGAGATGATGTGGACAAACTGAAGATTGGAAAGTGATACTTCCATCATGCAGAATTTAGGGTTAAGTCAAGCAAGCTAAGCCTCAACGGCCAATAGCTTTTAAAGACAGATTTTATATTTAATGTGTGTGTGTGTCTGTGTAGTATGCATGTGAACACAGGTACCTGCAGAGGCCAGGAAAGGGCATGAGATCTCCTGGAACTGCTGTTACAGGTGATTGTAAGCTGCCCAACATGAAAGCAAGGAGCTGAACTTGGCTCCTCTGTAAGAACAGTGTTCACCTTTAACCCCCGAGCCATCTCTGCAGCCCCTGACCCAGATATATATCCTTTCAATATGTCTCGCTCTCTCCCACGCCCCTCTATTCTTCTCCTCTTCCATCTCATGCTGGACCTGAACTTGTGATCCACTTGCTTGTGAAAAAACAGTACTTTACTCAAAGGGAAACAGTAACCTCCAGCCAAACCACAGGATGGGCAGTGAATGAGCGTAGTGAAGCGGGCAGGACGTTTCAGTGGAAAAGTGCATTAGTCTGCCGGAGTCCAGGGTTCTGTGAAATAATGTGGCTTAGGAACAGAGAATTAGACTCATTGTGGGCTGTGCAGATAGAAGTAGAGTAGTCTAGCTTCAGGAAGAGGTAGGTTCCCACCTACCCTGGCCAAGTCACATCTGTAAAGTCATGGATGGGCAGGTTCTGTTGTATGCTGTGTTTTAATGACGGTGCCGACAAGCTGGAGCTTGTCCAATGTGGGTATTTAAAGCAGCTAAGGAGGAACAATGCAGGATGGGGACCCTTTGGTTTGGAGGAGATTTTGTGTAAGGTGTATTGGCACTTTTAAATATTTAAGGCCACTGTGTAGTTTGTGTCTCCCTGGTCCTGGTTAGCAGCAGAGGGCAGCAGGAAGCTGAGGGATGTACGGAAGGGACAATGTGAAGGGAGCCTATTTTGAACCCCTCCGGGGTTGGGGAAGAAGGACAGAACAGCGTATTGAGTGTTGGCCAGCAAACTCATGCCAGGCAAGCAGGCGGGAAGCCCTGCCCAGCTCATTCCCAGCAGCAGCACACCTGTCGTGGAGACACGACTTCTTTGCCGCTGGGATTGCCCAGCTCAAAGGAGCTGGAACTTCACCAGCCAGGGGTTCTGGAGGGGGAGGTCAAGTCAGAGGACTCTTTTGAGACACGTGTCTGTCTGCCAGCTTTATCTTTAAAATATGTCCCGGATTGAACCAGTTACCACCTGCAGTACTTACTGTGTTCCACCTGCAGGTCTGTGCCCTGATTGTTTCCTTAGGTCTCTGTCTGGTGGACCTGCTTGTGGCCTATTTGACATGGTCTCTAGAATGATGCCTGAGATGTCCAACTATGTTGCTTCTGTCCCTAACCTTGGATGTCTCCTCATTTCTCTGGAGGTTAAGGGAGCCTCATGTGCTGGTGCCCCCCCCCATGCTCTTCTGTGCTCTCATTGGTCCTTCATTCTGGCTTCTTTTTGTTCACTTGCTCTTCTCTAGCTAGCCTGGCTTCTACTTCATCCTCCAGGATCTTGGCCATGCATCAGGATCTTTGCACTCAGTGTCCTCTACCTAGAGGGCTCTTCCCCTAGACGTCACCTTCTCCGAGTCTCTGTTCTGGTGCCCCTTCCCCAGGAAGGCCTTTCTTGACAACCCTTCTGAAGGCAGCAACTCCCTCCAATGTTTCCTCCTTCCTTTGTTTTTATTCTTAACAGACGTCTACCCAATATGTGTGGAAGTCTATGCATATGTATTTTATACTGTACGGTTTTATTTTTTGCAATGCTGGGACTGAATTGAAGTCTTAGGCTAGGCAAATGCTCTCTGATTGAGCTATATTCCCAGCCCTACCCCCTTTTATTTTGAGACAGGTATGAATGATTCGCCTGCCTCGGCTTCCTGAATGCTGGGATCTCAAGTGTGCGTCACTGTGCCCAGATCCGCAGGTATCCGATGCTGTGTAGCAATGCCTAGGCTACAATGGAAGCGGCATGAGGGGACAGGACTCTGTCATTTGGTCACAATAACACATCCTCGGCTCTCTGAGTAGCACCAGACATTGTGAACCCTCAGAAAATGAATGTTTGTGATCTGCCAGGGTCTGTGCTTGTCTCATTGAAGACCACGACCCCCAGCAATGCAACAGTGCTGGAGAGGCCACAGAATGCCAGGGTAGGGAGAGTTGGCAGGGCTCATTGGCCTAGTGGACTTATTTCTCCTGTCCCTCTGTCCCTCTTTCATTTTCTCCCTTATCCCCCCCTTTCCTTCCTTTTCTTTTATGGTTTCAGTTAGCCATACACACTTCAATCTCAGAGCCTTGCTATTTGGAAGCCCTGGCAGTCAGTCATGACCACCAGGCTTGGATCCAGGGCCTCCTTCGTTCTTGGACTTTTCTCTCTCTAGCCCTCCCTTTGCTCTGTGGTCCTGACCTGTTTTGCCTCCTCCTGAAGGGGTGAGGTGTGGGCACAGGGTTCGGAACAGACAGTACTGGGCAGGCTCCTAAGCTTGGGTAGATAGGAAGCTCGCCAGTAACCTCCTCTTCTCTTCTTGCCCTGTCTTGTTGCTTCTTTGGTACCCCATTCTTGACCCCTGGGTCCCAGCAGAAAATTTCAAGGGAAGTCTGTAGATATGGAAGTTACATTTGATGAAAATAGAAAATATCTCCCTATCCTGATATTGTGTAGTTCCAGGCTTCTGGGTCTGGAAGAAGGAACATTGGAGTCTATGCTCTACAGGCTGACTCTTGGGAAACAGCAGGCAGAGACTTTGCTCATGATCTGCATCCCTTAGTCAGACCCGCAATTCCTGTAGGGATGGAACTGGGGTGTCTGGATGCTTCCATCACTGTCACTGCACCCCTACTTTTCCCAGGGCTTTGTTGAAGTGAAAGCTTACCGCTTGGTCCAGGAGTCCATTTTCATCAGAGTCGTAGAGACGAAACATGACTGCAAGAAACACACAGGTTAGGCTCAAGGTGCCTTCCAGGAATCAGCATGGTTGATGTTCTGCTACTCCCATTTTTAACCTAGATCTGTGCAGCATTGGGGCATGGGCCATTACAGCCAGCTAGCCCTCTAAGGGACAGCTTATGGCTTCCTTAGGGAAGAGGTGAAGCAAGGGAGAAGAGTGAAGCGCCCTGGGTTTTTGTACCCTTCTGAGCAGTGACACTGTGGCCCATGAGATCCAGGTCACAAGTGGGACTCCCTGGAGAGCATGCGTATCTTTCGGTGTCACCTGGACACAACTTAAAAACCCAGCAGCTGGGTGGGCGAAGGCACCAAAATTAGGGTGGGACCTTCGCCTCCACTGTACATAGACGAGTGCAGAGTCAGGCATGCTGGCATCTTGGTGTGCACTACCACTTCTGGGATAGCAAGGAAGTTATTCTCCTTCTGGGATCAGTCACACTATCTGTAAGATGGAAACTGTAATATTTCTTCTAGGGGATCATAAGGATTAATATTAATGGCTATGGCAATCGATGGGTCTGGGAAGGCAGAAAGCATTTGATAAATTATTTCTCTTCATTTTCTTTTATTAGTGAACATTTACATATATCATTCCTTAGGCAGCAGATGCTGCTGTATGCATTTAATTGTAGTGACCCTGTCCTATGCAATAATGACATGAAGTAGTTGCTGCTGCAGGGGCCACGGGACATTAAAGATGTTGAATTTTCTGAATCACCCTTTATCCCAAATGCTAGGAACCAGGAACATTTCAGATTCGCAGAATTTTTTGTATTTGGAAGTATTTCATATAAATAATCAGATATTTTAGGGAAGGGGACATTATCTAATTCTAAATTCAATATTATATTATATAATATTTCTCACATACTTTCCATGCATACCTTCAGGAAATTTTAGGTAATATTTTTAGTGTATCCCATTTTGATTGCAATCCAACACATGAGGGCAGATGTGAAAATTTTTACTTATAACGTATGTAAAGTCTCAAAAGTTTTGGATTTTGGAGCAAGCGTCAGCATGCTGCTTGGAACTATCTTGTTAGCCACAGGGAGGTGAATGAAGTAGACAGGGAAGGTCTGGGAAGGATTGGGACTAAAGACTAAAGTGTTCACCGACACAGCTACATTCACCCAAAAATGCAGAGATGTGATCTCTGGGTTACTGTGATCTCGAGAGTAAGCAGGGCAGGAAGCGAGCTAGACATTTCTTCCCTTGCACCCCCATGTTTTATACACTCACACTTGCTTTCTCCTCTGTGCATCCCCTGCGGGAGTCCCGATCACCGCTCAGCACAGGCTATCTGCTAACACGATGCTACTCTTACAGGATCATTTGCCTCCAGATGTCTTAAATGCCCTGCGTTGTGTATGTTCCCCTCTGCGTGGTATGTGCCTGACTAGAGTTTAAGTTCTTTAGAAGTAGGGTCATAGCCTTCTCATTCTCTCTGGTTCTTCAGAATATTCCGGCTAGGGGCACACAGTACAGGCTGTGTGATAGAAAGAAGGTCAAAGCGTCCACTAGTATTGTTCCAGGACAATGGGTTCATGTGACCCGTGTTCAGACACATTTCTTTTAACCCTCCCATAATTTTTCACATGTGAAACGAGATAAGCATGTCAACCCTTTCAAGGTTATTATGAGACTGACAAAAAGTGAGAAGATGGATTCACAATGCTTAGCAAATAAATATATGATGTTGCACCGATAGGAGATGCTCTTGCTTTGACACTAGGTGGAGTTTCAGGGATGGCTTCCAGAAAGATGCGTGTTTAGTTCTCAAAATAGAGACACTTGTTTTCAGTCATTAAGATGAGGGTATGATTTAGACTGATAGGATAAAAAACCCAAACCAATGACAATGCTGAATAGTTGACCCTATCTACACCAAAGATTGTAAGGGAAAATATTAGCTGAAAATGGAGAAGAACCAAGACTTCAAAGGCAGTGAAGAGAGATAATGGTTAATGACAGTGTATGGGCTCAGTGGGAAAGTGAGCCAAACAAACAGTGAGCATCCACAGCTAACTGGGGGAAATGTGAAAGCTGGTTATTTTTGGCAATAGTGTGATAACATTGTATTCGAATGTGACAGTAGTGTTGGTTTTCACTTAAGGATGAGTGTGATCTTAGAGGTATAGACTGAACTATTTCTCAATGAAATCATGTGATTCTAGAGTCTGCTTTGAAACAATCAGAAGCAGAGGGATTGGGAGGGGGTGTGTGCCCAGAGCAAAAGTGATGGTGCTAGTGCTAATGGTGGAGACTGTGGGGCTCACACGTAGTGTTTGCTGAACCTGCTGCCATTCTCTGAAATTTCCTATATTAAAAATTATTGGACAGAACTCCAGGTAAGCTCTCCCCCTACAGACCGCCCCCTGTCCCTCAGCGCTTGTCCAGCTAACACCCAACCGCCTTCCTCTCTGTCACCATATCCTAGTGTCCAACTCCAGCAGAGGACTCTTGGCTGGACCAGAAGCCACACTGGCAGCTGGAACTCCAGCTCCCAGCTTGAGTGGAATCCCCTTGCTTGGTCAGAGGCCAACTTGGGTGGGGACTCCAGAAAGAAGACCAGAAACCAAGAAGCAAAACACCCATCCAACAAAGACAAACTCAGAAAGCAGCACCTAGACCTATAATCACCCCAAACCCAGGTGTCTAGATGCCCATGTAAGAACATACTCAATAATAGCCAAAGCAATATGTCACCACAAGAGCCCAGCTAACCTACTACAGCAAACCCTGAATATTCCTACATAGTTGAAGCACAAGAAAATACCTTAAAACCAACTCGAGGAAGATGATAGAGGTCCTTAAAGAGGAAATGAATAAATCCCTTAAAGTAATCCAGGAAAACACAACTGAAAAATTGGAATAAGTGAATTTTTCTCTTAAAGAAAGAATTTTCTCTTAAAGAAAGAGAAATCTTTAAGAAAATTTTTCTCTTAAAGAAAGCCAAGAAAAACCAGACAGATGAAGAAAACTAATAAAACTGTTCAAGACTAGAAAACAGAAGCAATAAAGAAAACACAAACCAAGGGAATTCTGGAAAAGGAAAATCCAGGTAAGTGTTACAAGGAGCCGGGCCCCTTGTTTATCCCTGCTGCCTGGCTAGCTTAAGAAACTGTATTAATTAAAACACTGCTTGGCCATTAGCTCTAGTTTCTTATTGGCTAATTTTTGCATCTCAATTTAACCCATTTCTGTTAATCTGTGTGTTGCCACATGACTATGGCTTACCGGCAAGATTCTAACCAGCGTCTGTCTCAGGCAAAAGATCCAAGGCATCTCCCACTCTGCCCTTCTTCTCAGCATTCAGTTCTGTCTTCTCCGCCTACCTAAGTTCTGCCCTGTCAGGCCCAAAGCAGTTTCTTTCTTCATTACCCAATAAAAGCAACAAATGAACAGAAGAACCTCCTACACCAGGTAAGTGAACAGGAAATACAGATGCAAGCATCACCAACAGAATACAAGACATGGAAGAGAGAACTCAGGAGTCGAAGATATGATAGAATAAATAGAGACACTGGTCAAATAAAATGTTAAATCTAAAAGTTTCCTGACACAAAACATCTAGGAAATCTGAGACACCATGAAAAGACCAAAGCTAAGAATAATAGGAATAGAAGAAGGAGACAAATCCCAGCTCAAAGGCCCAGAAAATATTTCAACAAAATCATACAAGAAAAATTGTCCTAACCTAAAGAAGGACATGTCTATAAAGGTACAGGAAGCATGTAGGACACCAAATAGACTGGACCAAAAAAGAAAGTCCCTTTGTCATAATAATCAAAACACTAAACATACAGAACAAAGAAAGAATATTAAAAGCTGCAAAGGAAAAAGACCAAGTAACATATTAAGGCAGACCTATCAGAATTAAACCTGACTTCTCAAAGGAGACTCTAAAACCCAGAACAGCCTGGATAGATGTCCTATAGATTCTAAAAGACCGTGGATGCCACCCCAGAATACTATAACCAGAAAAACTTTCAAACACCATAGATGGAGAAAACAAGATACCTCATGATAAAGTCAAATTTAAACAATCTAGTCACAAATCTGGTCTTACAGAAGGTACTAGAAGGAAAACTCCAACTCAAGAGGTTAACTCAGGAAATAAATAATCTTATACTGCTCTAACCCAAAGAACACACACACACACCACCACCACCACCACCACCACCACCAAACCAACAACTGCAACAAAATAATGGGAATTAACAACCATTGGTCATTGCTATCTCTCAATATCAGTGGACTCAATTCCACAAAAAAAAAAACCAAAGTAACAGAATGGGTGCAAAAACAGGATCCATTCTTCTGCTACGTATACCAGAAACCCACCTCAACATCGAAGATAGATGTTATCTCAGGGTAAATGGATAGAAATATATTTTCCAAGCAAATTAGATCTAAGAAACAAGCTGCTGTAACTATTCTAATAATTAATAAAATAGACTTCAAACAAAATTAATTAAAAGAGGGAGAGAAGAACACTTCATATTCATTAAAGGGAAAATCCACAAAGACGATCTTTCAATTCTTAACATCTATGCCCCAAGTGCAAGAGCACCCCATCTGTAAAGGAAACACTGTGAAAGCTTATATCATACATTGAACTTCACACATCGATAGTGGGAGACTTCAAAATCCCACTCTCACCAATGGGCAGGGCATCCAGACAGAGCTAAATGGAGAAATACTGGAGCTAACAGATGTTATGAAGCAAATGAACCTAACAAATATCTGCAAAACATTTAACCCAAACACAAAAGAATACACCTTCTTCTCAGTGCCTCCTGGAACATTTTCCAAAATTGACCACATACTCTGTCACAAAGAAAATCTCAACAGATGCAAGAAAACTAAACTAACTCCCTGCATCCTATCAGACCACCATGGATTAAAGCTAGATTTCAACGATGCAAATAACTGAAAGTCTACAAACTCATGGAAAACGAACAACTCCCTACTGAAGGACAACTGGGCCAAGGCAGAACTCAAGAAAGAAATTAAAGACTTCCTAGAATTCAATGAAAATGAATGTACAACATACCCAAATTTATGGGACACAATGAAAGCAGTGCTAAGAGGAAAGTTCATAGCACTAAATGCTTGCAGAAAGAAATTGGAGAGAGATCATACTAGCAACTTAACAGCACACCTAAAAACTCAAGAACAAAAAGTAGTAAGCTCACCCAAGAGAAAATAATCAAACTGAGGACTGAAATCAACAAAATAAAAACAAAGAGAACAGTACAAAAAAATCAATGAAACTAAGAGTTGGTTCTTTAAGAAAATTAACAAGACAAACCCTTACCTAAACTAACTAAAAGGCCGAGAGAGAATATAGGAATTAACAAAATCAGAAATGAAAAGGGGACATAAAAACAGATGTCAAGGAAATCCAAAGAATCATTAGGTCATACTTTAAAAACCTGTACTTCAAAAAAAATTGGAAAATCTAAAAGACATGGACAATTTTCTCAATAGATACTACTTACCAAAATTAAATAAAGATGAGATAGATAATTTAAATAGATCTACAACCCCTAAGTAAATAGAAAGAGTTATTAAAAGTCTCTCAACAAAAAAAGCTCAGAACTAGACAATTTTGGCACAGAATTCTACCAGATTTTCAAAGAAGAGTTAATGCTAATACTCCTCAAATTAGTCCACAAAATAGAAACAAAAGGAATGCTTCCAAATTCATTTTATGAAGCTATAGTCACCCTCATACCCAAACAGAAAGATTCAACAAAGAAAGAGAACTGTAGACCAATTTCCCTCAATGAACATGGTGCAAATATTCAACAAAATACTCATAAACTAAATTGAAGAACACATAAAAAAGATCATCCACTATGATCAAGTAAGCTTCATCCTTGACATGGTTCATTATATGAAAATCAGCCAATATAATCCACCATATAAACAAACTAAAAGAAAAAACCCACATGATTATCCCATTAGATGCTGAAAAAGCCTTTGATAAAAACCCAACACTTCTTCATGATGAAAGTATTGGAGAGATTAAGGTTAAAAGGGACATATCTAAACACAATAAAGGCAATTTACCACAAGAATATAGCCAACATCAAATTAAATGGAGAGAAACTCAAAGCAATTCCATTAAAATCAGGAACAAGACCAGGTTGTCCACCCTCTTCCTTATCTATTCAATACAGTACTCAGAGTTCTACTAGAGCAACAAGAAAACAAAAGGATATCAAAGGGATATAAGTAGGAAAGGAATAAGCCAAAGTAGCATTATTTGCAGATAATATGATAATATATATAAGCAGCCCTCAAAATTCTACCAAGTAACTCCTATAAACAGCTTTTATGAAGTGATTGGATACAAGATTAACTCAAAGAAAAATCAGTAGCCCTCCTATATACAAATGACAAATGGACTGAGAAAGAAATCAGGGAAATCACACCTCTCACAATAGCCACAAATAATATAAAATATCTTGAGGTAACTCTAACCAAGCAAGTGAAAGACTTGTATGACAAAAACCTCAAGTTTTGAAGAAAGAAATTGAAGAAGAGCTCAGAAGATGGAAAGATTACCCATATTCACGGACTGGGAGGATTAACATGGTAAAAATGGCCATTTTATCAAAAGTAGTCTACAGATTCAGCACAATCCTCATCAAAATTCCAAAACAATTTTTTTTTCGAGACAAGGTTTCTCTGTAGCTTTGGTGCCTGTCTTGGAACTAGCTCTTGTAGACCAGGTTGGCCTCGAACTCACAGAGCTCTGCCTGCCTCTGTCTCCCCAGTGCTGGGATTAAAGGTGTGCACGACCACCACCAAAACATTTTTTTACAGACCATGAAAGAACAATGCTCAACTTAATATGGAAGAAGGAAAAACACAGGATAGCAAAAACAATCCTGTTTAATAGAAGAACTTCTGGAGGTATCATCACCCCGATTTAAAGCTGTACTACAGAGCTATAGTAATAAAAACTGCATGGTATTGTCATAAAAATAGACAGGCTGATCAATGAAATTTAATCAAAGACCAGACATAAGTATCCATACCTCTGGACATCTGAGTTTTGATAAATAAGTCAGAAATACACAATGGGAAAAAAAAAAGAAAGCATCTTCAACAAATGGTGCTGGTCTAACTGGATATCAGCATGCAGAAAAATGCAAATAGATTCATATCTATCACCCTGCACAAAACTCAAGTCCAAGTGGATNGGAACTAGCTCTTGTAGACCAGGTTGGCCTCGAACTCACAGAGCTCTGCCTGCCTCTGTCTCCCCAGTGCTGGGATTAAAGGTGTGCACGACCACCACCAAAACATTTTTTTACAGACCATGAAAGAACAATGCTCAACTTAATATGGAAGAAGGAAAAACACAGGATAGCAAAAACAATCCTGTTTAATAGAAGAACTTCTGGAGGTATCATCACCCCGATTTAAAGCTGTACTACAGAGCTATAGTAATAAAAACTGCATGGTATTGTCATAAAAATAGACAGGCTGATCAATGAAATTTAATCAAAGACCAGACATAAGTATCCATACCTCTGGACATCTGAGTTTTGATAAATAAGTCAGAAATACACAATGGGAAAAAAAAAAGAAAGCATCTTCAACAAATGGTGCTGGTCTAACTGGATATCAGCATGCAGAAAAATGCAAATAGATTCATATCTATCACCCTGCACAAAACTCAAGTCCAAGTGGATCAACCAGATACACTGAACCTAATAGAAGAGTAAGTGGGAAATAGCCTTGAATGCACCGGCACAGGAGATAACTTCCTGAACAGAACACTGGCTCAGGCACTAAGATCAATAATCAATCAGTGTGACCTCTTGAAACTGAAAAGCTCCTGTAAGGCAAGTAACATCTATATTGGACAAAGCAACAGTCTACAGACTTGGAAAAGATTTTTTTTTTTTTGCCAACCCCACATCTGACAGAGGGATAAAATCTAAAATATGTAAAGAACTCGAGAAACTAGACATCAAAACACTAAGTAATACAATTAAAATTATGATACAGATAAAAACAGAGAATTCGCAATAGAGAAATTTCAAATGGCTGAGAAACACTTAAAGAAATGTTCGACATCCTTAGCCATCAGGGAAATGGAAATCAAAACAACTGAGTTTCATGTTACAATCAGAACGGCTAAGATCAAAAAACCACAAGTGACAGCTCATGCTGGATGCTGAAGAGGATGTGGAGCAAGGGGAACACTCCTCCACTGCTGGTGGGAGTGCAAACTTTTACAGCCACTTTGGAATCAATATGGCAGTTCCTCAGAAAATTGGGAATCAATCTACCATAGGCCTAGCTATATTACTCTTGGACATAAACCCAAAGGATGCTCCAACCTACCACAATGACACTCACTCAACTATGCTCATAGCAACTTTCTTTATAATAGTCAGAAACTGAAAACAGCCTAGATGCCCCTCAACTGAAGAATAAAGAAAATGTAGTACATTTACACAATGGCATATTACTCAGCTGTGAAAAAGGATGGCATCATAAAATCTGCAGGAAAATGGATAGAACTAGAAAAATTCATCCTGAATGAGGCAACCCAGATCCAGAAAGACAAACATGGTATGTACTCACTCATAAGTGGATATTAGCTGTAAAAGGATAGTCATAGACCCAGAGAGGCTAGATACCAAGGAGGCTCTCCTTGGGAAGAGATTTTTTTGGGTGTGTGGGGATAGGAACAGGAGTGATCAGGCAGTGTGTATGTGGGGGAAAGCAGGGAGAGAGTACTGGGAGAGACAACTGGAATTGGGGTGCATTTGGGGGTTACTGTGGAAATATAGTGCTGTGGGAACTTCCTGAAGTCTATGAGAAGACTCCTAGTAATGAGGGATACAGAGCCTGAATGGGCCATCTTCTGTAACTAGGCAAGACTTCTGGCAGTGGGACTGGGGCATCAAACCAGTCACAAAACCAACCTACAATATTTCCTACCTCTAAGATGTGCTGGGAAATGGTGTCACAGAACTTGTGGGAGTGGCCATCTCATGACTGGTCCAACTTGAGGCCCATGCCAAGAGAGGAAGCCCATGCCTGACACTGCCTGGATGGCCAGGATCCAGAGCCTGGATAGCCTAGAGACCTGAGATAGAACCAAACATGACTGGAAAAAAAATCAATGACATGATTACTAGTGATATTCTGCTGTACTCACAGATCAGCACCTATCTCAATTGTCATCAGAGAGGTGTCAGCAACTGGTGGAAACAGATGCAGAGACCCACAGCCAAACACTGGCAGGAGCCAGGGGAACCCCACAGAGGAGGGGGAGGGAGGAAAGATTGTAGGAGTCAGAGGGGTCTAGTACACCGCGAGAAGATGGCCCACAGAATCACCTAAACAGGGCTCATAGGGGCTCACAGAGACTGAAGCAAATATCACAGGTCTGAGTCAGGTCCTCTGCATATATGTTATGGTTGTTTATCTTGGTGTTCTTATGGGATCCCTAGCAGTGAGAATGGAGGTGTCTCTGCTCTGGGGACCCTTTACCTCCTACTGGCTTGCCTCATCCAGCCTTGCTGTGAGGGGCTGTGATTAGTCTTATTGTAACTTATGCCATGTTCGGCTGATATCCCTGGGAGGCCGGCTCTGTTTTGAAGGGTACCAGAGGAGGAGAGGGGTCTGGTGGAGAGGGAAAGGGGGAGACAACCGGGAGGAGTGGAGGGAGGGAAGCCTTTGGTCAGGATGTAATGCATGCGAGAAGAAAAAAAGTCTGTATACTGAAAAAACAAAACATAATTGTTCTCCCTTTCTGCTGGAAAAAGTCAGTCTGAGTGGCAGTGACATGAAGAATTTGACGCATCCACCTTGGCGATCAACACACACAATGCCTAAGATGCAAAGCCCTCATAACTGTTGGAAATAATTTGATATTTCATTTTTAACTTTAACCAGACAGAAAAGAAATCCGCTACATTTGCACCAAACTAGCACTGAAGACTTGCATCTCGAACTCCTCCAGCCTAGGAAAGAGTTTAAGCTCATCAAAGGAGCCAGTTTGTCCGTTCGAGTTTGGAAGAGTTAACCTTTGGCATTCTTCTCTTGGTAATAAATTTTGTTGACTAGTCTTATTAACTGAATTTTGACTTTTACTACAAAATTTATTATTTTGCTGTTACTTAAGTCCCCAAAAGAGGCAGATATAAGATGAGTTCTGTAACAGGGTCCTTTTACCTGCTCAGAAAAGCATGCCGATGACTCTAGAGGTCAGGAGAGCAATCTGGAACAGTTCTTCAATGCCATGAGCTCCATCTACCTAGCTCTTACTGTGCTCCTGAAGGCCTATTTTGTTTTATATTTAATATATATATTCAATAATATATATAATATTATATTTGAGACAGGGTTTCACTACACAGCCTTGGCTGTCCTTGAACTCACTATGTCGAGCAGGCTTTCCTTGAATTCAGAGATTCACCACAGGCATATGGCACCATCCCCAGCATCTGAAGGTGTTTTTGAAACTGATTTTGAAGCACCACGAAACCAAACCTAACTCTCCTGCTGAGCAAAGAGCTCGAGCATAGGGATGAGTGGAGAAATGGAAATAAACGCTACCAAGATTGAGGCTTATTAGAGATCAGGGGGAAGAAAGATGGTGAAGGGAGGGAAGGGCGGAGGGAAGGAGGGAGAGACAGAGGAAGGAAGGAAGGAAGGAAGGAAGGAAGGAAGGAAGG